>CATIWF010212527.1:0-13724 GCA_949630135.1 Balakata baccata
GATAAACAATCATGTTCAAGATGATAACAATTAAGTTCAAAAATGATGTACAATTAAAATATAAACATTAAACTTATAAGTGATGAATATGCGATGAACAATCAAGTTTAAAACGATAAATAATCAAATTCATAATTATGAACAATCAAGTTCAAAGTGATAAATAATCAAATTCTAATAAAAAAATTTATAAATTTATCACTATAATTTATTATTCTTAAAATTATAAAATACTTACTATCTCTGTTTTATATATGACTCTTAATAATGGACAAATTGACAAATTGATAGAATTTGAGATAAACATATATTCTTATAATTCATTATGAATAAAATATCAAACTAAAATAAAATACAATAATAAAAAATAAAAAAATTGCATAAAAATCAAATAGTAATTAATAACGAGTTCAATAATTAATAATCACATGCAAAATATATTGATTAAAAACTAATATAAAGTAAAAAGTAACAAAATATCACATCAATCAAAGATTATTATAATCAAAATTTAAATTTAAACTAAGAAAATATTCATAAATTTATTCATATTTCTATTAATTCAAATAAAAACTAAAATTCAAAATTATTTCCATAATATTTTTTTGAATATTTCACCTAAATGCTATAATTTCAACACTTCTCCTTGGCATTCAGGTGGTAACACCAAGTTTTTACTCTTTCTTACAATGCAATATTGTAACACCAAATTCATTATTTCCATAATATTTTTTTTGAATATTACAATAAAAAAGTAACAAAATATCATATCAATAAAAAATTATTACAATCAAAATTTAAATTTAAACTAAGAAAATATTCATAAATTTATTCAGATTTCTATTAATTCAAATAAAAATTAAAATTCAAAATTATTTCCATAATATTTTTTTGAATATTTCACCTAAATGCTATAATTTCAACGCTTCTTCTTGGCATTGAGGTGGTAACACTAAGTTTTTATTCTTTCTTACAATGCAATATTGAATATGGTATTCTTATGAAATAGAATCATTTATTGGTTTTCTTAAAACTCTTCGCTGAAAGTAATTTTTGCACTAAAATGACTTGTAGGTCTCTTGTTTAATACTTGTCGGTTTTTTAAAATTTTGGTTTACAATTTAAAATTTTGCTAGTCCTTTAAAATTTTTTGTTTTTAATTTTGGGACTCATTGATCCTTAAAAAAATTTTTTGTTTAAAAGTTAGAGACTTGCTGGTCTTTTGAAAATTGAAAATATTTTGTAAATCCTTAAAAAATTGAAAATATGTTGCAAGTCTTTGAAAAATATTTTATTGTATAGTGACATGTTGGTATATTGAAAATATTTGAACAGTTTAGTGATTTGCAGGTATTTTGGAAAGTTTTTTCTCAAATTTTGAAGAAAATTTTGTAGTTTAAAAGCTTACTTAGGTCCTATTTAAAAACTTTAAAAATGCAGGTCTTATGAGACCAACTATAACTCTGATACCACTGTTGGAAAAATTTAACAAAAATATAATAGAAACATAATATAGAAATGAGAAAAAAAAACTACTCATTTTATTCATTTAAGTTGAACATATATATAGAGTAAAAAGTAACAAAATATCTCATTGATTACAATAAAAATTTAAATTTAAACTAAGAAAATATTCATAAATTTATTAAAATTTATTTTAATTCAAATAAAAACTAAAATTCAAACGTATTTGAAAATTATTTCTACGTTGCAAATATAATACAAACTAATTGTAAAACTTCTGAATTGAACTAGTCAAAATCCACAGTCATGCCGTGTTCCCATATAACTTTCTTTCCTCAGTAATTTAAATTCCTATATACCTTTGTTTCCCACTAATCATAATTCTTGATGAGGACCCATTTCCAAGAACTATTCAAGATTTCAGAAACAAAATTATCTGCTGCTGAACTTGCAGAATTTTCCTTTTTAGTATGAAGTTCAATCTTTGTGGCTCAAGTTGCTTCTGCTTCTCATCTTCTAACTCACAGCCCATTATTAACCAAAGTTGGCCAGGTAAATTGTATAATATCAAATTAATATTTTGAATTCTTGATTTGATGATTGATATCCGTTCATAAAAAATTAAACCAACAAAAATCCTTAGGTGATCATCAACAGAAATATCATCAAAACCTGAGAATATTCTCCTCTCAAGAGCTTGAAATCGCAACGCAAAAATTTTCTTCGTCGAACAAGGTCGGAGAAGGTGCCTTTGGCTCTGTTTATAAGGTAAATTTTCAACTTTGCAAAATTTGCTCCATTTTTCTTACATGATAAGTTATCATTGGTTAATTTGGTCCGAATTTAGTAATGTGTGAGTTGAGTTTGACTTTGGACATAAAGGGGCGGGTAGGAGATGGAAGTTTTGTGGCAATTAAGGTTCTTGCAGTGGAAATGGAATCCATGCGTGGAGAAAGAGAATTCATATCAGAGTTAGCTGCACTCTCTAATCTCAGCCATGAAAATCTTGTTAAACTTCAAGGATGCTGTGTTGATGGAGCTCATAGATATTTGGTCTACGATTACATGGAAAACAACAGCCTAGCACAAACTTTACTTGGTAATTAATTAATTAATTAATTAATCAATCTTTTAGTTTTCATTAGTGTCGTAAATCAATCTGGAAAAATGTTTCTATTACAGGGAAAGAGGAAAGTAGGAAGAAATTCAGGTGGGAAGCAAGGCGAGAGATATCAATAGGAGTAGCTCGTGGGCTTGCATATCTTCATGAGGAGGTTGAACCTCCCATTTTGCATAGAGATATTAAAGCACGCAACGTTCTTCTTGATCAAAATTTTACTCCTAAATTGGGTGATTTTGGTCTGTCTAGATTATTAAGGGATACCCATTCTCACGTTTCTACTAATGTTGCCGGCACTTTGTACGTACTTACTACTTATCCATTCATTAATATGTTTGCATAATATTTAATTATCCCTTTTACATAACAAAATAATACAATTGAATTGATCCATAAATATCCTGTTTTTAAGGAAAAAATTCATTTTTTTTTTGCTCTAGCTATAGCTGATTATGTGGTTAATTTGTTGGGGAAAAAAAAAAGAGGATATCTTGCTCCAGAATACGCTCTCAGTGGACATTTGACAAGAAAATCGGATGTTTACGGTTTTGGAGTACTGCTTCTGGAAATTGTGAGTGGAAGATCAGTTGTCGATTTTGATTTGCAACTCGGGGAACATTATCTTGTGCAAAAGGTACGTAATATTGGATTTAAAAAATATTGTGCTAAAATAAATCCAAAAATTGAGACTTGATGTGTTTCTTTGAACAAAGATGAAGACTTGAGTACTGTACTTAGAATTAATTTTGCAGGCATGGAAAGCATACAAAGAAGACAACATTTTACAAGTAATAGACCCATGTCTTAACATGAATTTCCCACAAGAAGAAGCAGTTGGGTTGTTGATGGTGAGCCTCCTATGTGTGCAACAAACAGCCAAGCTCCGCCCCAATATGTCAGCAGTTGTAAATATGATGACTAATCATCAAACTCATCTAAAAGATATTCAGATTTCCCAACCTGGTTTTCTTTCAAATCTCATGGATATCAGATTGCAGCATCAACACACGTCACGATCCACTTCTTCTTCTACCTCTTTTTTCAATTGACCTTCGTTATTCATTTGCTGTGCAGAAATAGCTAGAAAAAAGGGGTTTCTTCTTCTTCTTCCTTTTTTTTTTTTAACACTGTTCTATAATGCGAAAAGGGTTGGAAGAAAAAGAGAAGGAAGTACTAATTGCTGATGTCAAACTTTGGTTCTTAATATTCTTTTTGATGTTACATGAATAATATCATTAATAAAATTTAGTTTGAAGTTTTGAAATGTAGATTACAACATGAAGGGTTAGGTAATTAAAATTCAAATTGTACTTGCATACCTTGAATTGAGTCCGCAGTATTGCACTGCCACCTTGCCATACATCTAGACCTCCACTAATGGAAAACCATTGGGAACATATACGAGCTCTCACAAAATTCGACTGCGACTTGATCCTATACTTTCACAGGACAATGCAGTCACACCTTGGCAAACCCAAATAAACAGAAAGCAAGCTTCACTTCATTGGAGGCAGGAAACTTTGAATAATGATAGATACCTATCAAAATGAAGGGGAAGAAAGATAAAACTCCTCTAAGAGGGATATGAAGATGATTTTTTTTCCTGATTAAACAAGTTGCAGCATGCATGGCTCCTTGAACGCCATCCACGGAGGCCATCAAGATTTTGATGAGCTATGCAAATGGCATACAGGGAGCCAGGCACACTAGTATATTAATACAGGCATTTCTTTTTTGTGGATTAAAATATGCAAAAGATGGGGAAAAAGAATTAAAAATAATGCAAATATGCTAATGCACTATTTTATGTAGCAAGTATTGAAAGTTCAAACCATGATGGATGGATCGGAATTAGTGATGTTGCTGGTGGCCACACAGTTTAGCAGTTAATCGAAAATTACCTGCAGTTTTGAGGCACCAGAAATCAAATTGCAGGAAAGGCACTGATAAAATAGTACCCTACTTGCTAAAATCAGTCAGCTTTTGGGTTGGCAATTTGTCATAATGTAGACATAGCTAAAGGAATCATATTGTTACCTGAATTTTTTTCTCTTTTTTCAATTTTTGTCTCTAAACATAATAAAGGTTGTAGCTTTGTGACCTTAAAATGAGCAATAAAGAAACTTTAGGGAGATAGGGAGACAATACATGAGGTTGGCAATATTCATTTTCTTTTTCCTTTTTGAACCTGCCCATATGGTTTTTGAGTTCGTTTTCCCCTTTCCAGCATTAAAAACCAATGCTTTTTAACTCTTATGAAACCGATTTGTCTGCAAGTGTTTAATGAATTTGGATTCTGTATATCCCTCCATCTAAATATTTTAAAATAATTAGACTTCTATCTCTATTTGGACCAGGCCAAGAACTAGAATGGAATTTAGTCATTTATATCAGCTTTCTTGATTGCTTTCTGTTCATAAAGAAGCAAATCTCCATTTCTTTCCTTTTTTTCCTTTTCCTTTTCCATTTTATAACTGCAAACTCCATGGTGACAAGTGCAACCATAGATATCTTGCTGTAAAAATAAACAGAGTAACCTCTCACTGCCTCAGGTTATGAGCTTTGGATTCTCCAGTGAAATGTGCATTATATTCCCATCATGGTTGTGATATTTCTTTTAAGATTAGTAGAGTCCAATATCTGTCAGACAATGAAGAAGGCAAACAAAGTAAGATGAACCCTAAATCAATCGGAAGTAACCAACCAACAATCAAGGATGGCAAAGACTAACAATCGCCATTCATGATGTGAAATGTTTTCAGATGGTATTAATAGAAATAACTCAATACAAATTCCAAAGATGTTACCTGAAGGTATGAAAATCAACAAGTGCCCGATGGACCAGGAAGGTGAATAGCTGTTTCAGAAAAATAATTGTGATTTGATGGACCATTCTTAAATATGCATATTAAAGTTATTAGGGAAATAGAATGTACAAGACCAATCAGATCCTGTATATGTAACTTTACACCATTGATATAATCAAACAGACAGTGAGAAAAGAACACCTGTTGTGCTTCTCCAATTTGTATTCATCATGATGTACAGCAGTCTACATATTTCAGCCACATGTGATATTCCCTGCCTATGACTATGATCACTAAGAGAAAAAACTGTGAGAGAAGTTACCAAGAGACATTGGTAGAAGCTGTTCAATGTCTTTTCAAATGGTATAAGAAAGGCCAGACTTCAATTCCACTGATTAGATTTGTTCAAATTCTCAGCAGAGCAAAACCAGAAAGAGAATGAAGATAAGGCTTGTAAATTCTTGTGTCTTTTTTCCCAAACAAGGTCAAATACATAGGTAGCTTACAAATTCATATCATATAGTTTTAGCGCGTATGAGCATTTTGAAATAACCTTGATTCGGTTATCGCATAATTCTTAAAATAGCAATATGTTCTTCTGCATATTATTCCATCTAGAAGTATGCTTACCCCTGAATATGATTAGGGAAACTTTATTCTATTAATTCTCATGAAAAATAAAATTGCAAAATGGTGTAAAAGTTGAATCCTCTTTATGTTTCTTGGGCTTAATTAATACAAGCGCAAATCTTAAAGAAAGAGTTCTTAAGCAACATCATGTACAAGAAACTCAACAAATATACAGTTACAAAATAGAAATGCTCACTCACGGTGCTGTTGCGTGTGCCTTCTTTATGACTTCGGTTTCACTCAACAACTGAGGATCCAACTACAAACTATCCTTAACAAGTTGCCCCGGCCAAGTCGCCAAATCTGACATAGTAGGACGATCATCAGGATTTTCCCTGACAGCCAATTCTGCCATATCAGCAAGTTTAAGTAAGGGCTCAAAATTTATTGGAAGAGCCACATATTGATCAATTATGGCAGCTGCCTTACCCTGTCTAATCAATGGCACTGCCCACTCAACTATACTTGGAGGTGTATAATCTCTATCATATGATTTTCTTCCACTAAGAATCTCTAAAAGTACAATTCCAAAATTGTAAACATCGGTTTTCATGTCTCCACTAAAATCCTTCTCATTTGCAGTTACAAGCCCAAAATCTGCTATTCGTGCTCTCCATTCAGAATCCAAAAGAATATTAGAGGTCTCCACATTCTGATGGACAATTGGAGGTTCAGCTTCCTTGTGAAGGTACTCAATCCCCTTTGCAGCCTGCATGGAAATCCTCACTATATGGCTCCAATTCAAAGGAGCAAGTCCACTATGGAGGTGGTCATGAAGTGTGCCAAGGGGCATATACTCGTAAACAAGCAGCCTCTCTCCCATCTCTAAGCAGTAACCCAACAAGTTCACAATATTGCAATGCCGACATGACATAGAATTTCCAGTTCCATTTCAAAATCCCTGCTGTTGCTGTGTATTATTGTGGCAGCATTTGCTCTCTTGACTGCAACTTGCCTCCCATCGGCTTGGACAGCTTTATAAACAAATCCATAACTTCCTCTGCCAGGCTCATTGAACTCCTTGAATCCATTGGTAGCATCTTTTAGCTCTGAGAGCCGGAATACTTGAGCCATAGTAGGACAAGAAGCCACCGACGGAGGCTGGTACGAATCAGAAGCATTATCAGTTTCCAACTCAGATTTTCCTATGCAAGATTTAAACTGACTCCTTGATCCTTCTTCTTTTTGATTACTGGTCAAACATGGAACCACAAAGCAACAGGTTAAGATAAAAAAGAAACCAACTGCACAAGACCCAATTATCATTAGCAATCTACGCAACTGGAGCCATTGCTTCTTTGCAGAAGATTGCATCCCACAAACATCCCAACAAGAACTATTCTGGCAAAGAGAACAATCTGTGCATACTCTATCAGCATTCTCAGTACATGGACTAGACAAGAAAAAAACCTTTAGAGCAATCTGAACCACAAGGAGAGCAAATCTTTAAATCCTTCCTGACACACAAGCTTGTCAAATCAGGCTCATTTAGTATGCTTGCATTGAAAACAAACTGTCCATCACCACAAGAGCCAGGACCACATAGCCCTGGACTGCACAACTCTAGTGGAGGATTATACTCCGGTGGTGAAGTTCCTTTGGTAAACCAGCAATCAATAACCAAATCATTTCCCCTAATTCCACATATAGTGAAATCAGAAGCAGCAATAGCCACAAACCCAGAACCCCCTTTTGGAACAGATGACAAATTAAAGCTACCCCAACACTCAACTGCATGATTGTCTTTCCTAATTCCACAAAAATGGTTAGCCCCAGCAGTTAACGACACAAACTGGGTCCCAACTGGAAAGCTAAAAAATGAATCATTACTAGTCCCCCAGCATTTGACCTCACTACCTTCTTCCAAAATCCCACAGAGAGAATCCCTCCCTGAAGCTAAGGCTATGTAACTCCCCGATGTCCTTGAAACGCCCAAGGTTCTGGAGTTTGGCTCCCAACAAACAGCTCCTCCTTCTCTAACCCCACCGCAACTATACCCTTCACCAGGCACAACTTTGTTAAAAACAAGATTACCAATTGACTGATCATAAAACCCGCTGCTTTGTGAAGAAGTTAAACTGTTATTAGTACCTTTCACAATATCCCAGCAATCAATAGGACCCGAATCGTGATCAGAATAGTAATATCCTCTAATAGCACATACATGATTCTTTCCTGCAGAAATATGCGAGTAAGCAGTGGTTCTATAAACCGAAGGAACAAGATCTACTCCTGCCTAAACTGAGCTCCAACAGAAAGCCTGTGAACTATTTGCTAAAATGCCACAAAGAAATCCTTCTCCACCAGATAAAGCCGCCATAGAGGGAATGCTTCTTAAAGAAGCAGAGGACGTAGACGGTTGGGGGGATGAGGAGGAGGAGGAGGGTAAAATAGTGTTCTTTGTCCAACAGATAACTTTCTGCTCGCCGCTGGCGTCAATTGCACAGAAGAAGCCAGTATCTCCAAAGGCGGCTGAGATGGGGCCCATGGATCCAAACCCAGATGCACCATTGCAGGAAAGAAGGAGGAGAAGAAAGAGGAGAGTAAAGAAAGACTGCATGGCTTATGTGGAAAGCAGCAGTGACTTGGACGGTGGTGGGTTGGGATCAAGAATGACAAGGAGAGAAGAAATGGAACATATTGGTGATGGTGCTGTGCGGAAGAGTAATTTGGTGGTAGAAGAGTTAGAACTTCAGAATTAGAGCTGTAATAGTGATGATGAAGAGGATGATGTTGTAAGTGACGATGCAAGAACGTGGGTGTCGCCATTTTTGCAGTTTAAGGTTGGACCGTTAGAACTTGAAAAGTAGTCTGCCAGAATTTTACCGCGAAAAATAATATTAGCCTTTGCCTTTGGGATCATATATTTTATCACACTGGATGCTGTCTGGAGTCTGGCGACTGTTATGGTCAAAATATCAGTGCTTCTAGTCAAACCCCATATATAGTTCGTATCCTATTGGTCGGTTTAAGCAATCTCATGGGACCCCGTTTATAAAGATTTGATTGCTTAATTTGAGATTTTTTAGGTGTTAAAATCGGATTGCTTTGCATAAATGTTCAAAAAGAGACAGAATTGAGAGGCCAGAAAATGGAATGAAGGAATCCACTTGTTTGGATCTGCATGTGGTATGTCGTGGTGGAACGCATCAATGCAATTTAATTTGGATTTTGGGAAATTGAAGTTATCTATATACCAAGACTAGAAAAAAAAAAAAAACATGTTAAATTTTTAATATGTTAAATTATATTAGTATAAAACTACTTTTTAATTTTATCTAGTACGTTATTTTGATATTGACTTAATTCACGAATATCTATATCACAACTACACAAATAAAATTCTCCTTTTTTTTTTCTAATTGTTCATCTTCATAGTTTAAGTTTAACAAATATATATACAGTCCAGTTTTTTCTAATATATTTCAACATTTGTCACTTTTGTTGACCCAATATGAACTATAATTAACTGTACAAATATATTATACTACAAGTTGGAGAACTCAATAAAAGAGAAAGAGTAATAGTTGAGGGAGCCAGAATGCTTCTGCCTACGTAATTGTATAATGTTTGGTTGCAAGTGCAAATTTGGATGAATTCAAGGCATGATGAACCAATTTTTTTTATGGAAAATGTTTACACTAGGGATATAGATAACTTATTTTAAAGAAGAATATAGCTCAAACCCTAACTTCTCTACTCATCCATCAGTGATCAACCTCCTACCAAAATTAATATTCAATTTTAATCTCTAACCATATATTACAGGCTACATTATTGGGTCCAAACAAAAAGAACAGGAAGTTAGATATGCTTTAAGCCTAAATATAACTTAAGAGGACAGAATATGCAATTAGTCTCACATGCCTCAAGTAGCCAGCTAGCCACCAGGGATTCAGGATTGCTTTAGAAGCTTCTATGCTTAGGTATACAACTCTTCAACACGTGATTGTTCTTAGACTCAAGGCAGCCTAATCAACTTGGTAGTCGGGAATAATGAGGTAGGAAGCTTGTAGAAGTTTTTGGATCAAATCCATCTCTGCATTGATGAATATTTTACACCAATTTTACACCATGAGACTAACCATTTCAAGTGTATTCCCTTACACAAATTTACAAATATTTTACACCATGAATATTAAATACACATAATGTAGTTATCAAATATAGAAGAGTGCGTGTAAAAATTATATCAATAAGCACAAAATCAATCCCAAAACTTAGGTGTTAAAAATTGAGGGGCTAATAGACGATAAAAGAAACCATCGAGTTTATATGCAAATGATACCAAGAATGGGTCCAGAAGTATAAATGCAACACTTACCATAACCTAACAAGAGAGAGCCACAATCTATGTAGCATTATTTCAAACGAAAAGGACAAGATCCACTTATAAATTTCATAAAACATATAAGAAAGATCTAATCAATAGCAGAGAGTTGAAGTTTAAAGTGTTAAGAAGAGCCTTACTAAACGAAACTAGATTTTAACCATTAGCACCAAAAGGCTTAGCGTTTCACAATTGTAACATGTTTCAGCAGCATGTTGACAACCTCATGAGATATTCTTGCAGCCTCAATCTTCAGATTACAAATCTTTGCCTCTGTTTCTTGTTCAAGCTGCTTTGAATTAGAACTTGAATCTCCAGTACTCTTTAAGGGCCACGTAATTGCAAAAGGAGAAACCAAATTAAAAAGAAAAAAGTAAGCACATACGCATGAAAGTCATATCCATGTTGATAACTATGCAACAATTATCAGTTAGGATTGTTAGAGACAATCCCACTTAGAAGTTTAAAAGATAGAATAAGGGCCTATTAGTCTAATACAAGTATGCAATCTTAACACCAACTTTTAGAAATTCAACTGCCAAACTAGCAAAATTGTGCTAAACAAAGGGTGCCTGAATATGCTTAAGCCTTCATGTTTCGAGGTTAGATTTTATTCACATGATATCTAGCCATGGATAGAAGTAATGTACATCAATAGAAATTCATATTACCCCTGCTACTTTCCTCTGAAAATCATGGTCTACATGGGTTCGATATTCACCAGTTTCGTAATCGGCTTCTTCTTTGGCTTGTTTTAGTCTGGTCAGGTTTGCTAATAGCAGAGAAACCCAAAAAAAGAACAGCAATTAGAAAACAGACTTAATAAAAGAAAATCCAAGTAAACTTGAATAATCACAGTAATTCCCTCAATGAGACCTATAAGATACATGAATTGAGATTTCATTATCATTTCAGCGTTTCTAGTGATATGATTTTGCCTCTCTGGAAGGCCAGAAAAAAGTTCTCTTTACACATAATTCACTGGTTATATATTTAGTTTGCAACCAAAATTCAAATACTGATCAAGATAATAGCTAACATTGAGCAATTCTTTCAAATATGGAAATTCGGATGAAGAGTCAATTTACCCATCAAAACTTTTTTGCAATGATCATTTGGCTTTAAAATTAACTTTTGGATCAAAGTAGTACTGATGCCATAATTGCATCATGATTTTCAAGAATACAATTGTGCCCTTCAGCGAGGCGAGAAAATCATTCCCACAGGATACACAAAAACAATAAATTTACATAAGCTACTTGGCTAACCTGTGCTGTGCATATTTACCACATCTAAAATTCTAATTTAAAAAGGACGGTATAGCAGTTTACCATTTCTGGCATCATTCACAATGCATTGAGCTTCTTGCTCTGCAGCCAACAGTTTCTGAATTCCACCCTGGCTCCTGTGGGCATCCATGAAATCCTGGAAATGCCAACCTAATTTTCAAGAATTAGATTGATTTTCTTAAAAAAAAAAAAAAAAAGGAGATTAATTCATCACTGGACATGAAAGATCCGACGTTTAAAATTTATTGACTTTACCTAAGATTTTCTCGGACACCAAGCAGGCAGAACGTAAGAGTGGACACAAATGAGCGGAATGTCCAGATAATGAAATAGCTACAAAAGATGCAACTTTTCACAAATATACCTCTTGATTTGATCTCGCAAGGAAGTTTCAGAAGAGAGCGCAAAGCAAAGACGAAAACGACAAGCCGTTCTGATTGTCTTGTGCAGATTTTCCCTTTATTTTTATAAAAAATTTTATCCTAAACAAATCACAATTAAGTTATAATTATTAATATACTATAATATTCTTAAATTATATCCTTATATTCATCCATTAGTAGAGTTGTAATAAATTGTTACATATGAACATTGTAAATAAAATTAATAATTCAATCATATAAAATTATTTTCTTAAATTATATCCCTATATTCATCCTTTAGTAGAGTTGTAATAAATTGTTACATATAAATAAAATTAATAATTCAACCATATAAATTGAACTTTTTTAATTTGTGTTGAAAATAAAAATAAATGAAATAAGTGGGAATTAAATGAAATGACAGAAAAGACTTTGTTGATAACTTTGTTAACATCATCATGAGAACAAAGCCACAAAATGGAAAAGGAAATGAGGAAAAAAGAAAACAGTGGAAAGCAACATTTGGGCATAAATAAAACAAGAGCCCAACCACACTCAAAGATGGCACAAGAGTTGATAAATCTTGGCCAACTAATTACACATTAACAATTTACATTAATTTCTTAATTTTGGCTTAAAAACATTGGAGTAACCACAAAGATCATTCCTTGATTTCTGTCCACATTATAAGTTTTCCTTGATCAGTTAATGACAAATTGTTAAACCATGAACCCGGTCTTAGATTGAAAAGTAAAGTAGAAGGCAAAGTAAAAGTACATACAGGGACATGAGAGTCTCTGGCATTTTCTCTTGGGATCAGTGGCAGAGAAGACAGTGTAGACAAGAACAAAGGTGCCGATAATTTCGGCACCCAAACCAGTGCCTGTGCTGTAGCCATCAGCAAGTTCATTGGCTCCACCACCATACCTATTATAATATGCCTTCTGGAATGCCTTCACTAGCCCACACCCACATATTGCCCCTAAGCATTGAGCTGCCATGTACAATATTGCTCTCACTAGAGACACTTTCCTCGCCAAAAATAACCCCAATGTCACTGCTGGATTGATGTGGCCACCTATTCACAATTTTAATCACATTAATTAGGTCTTAATCACATTAATCATACCATAATTTAAGTAATTGTTGTTATATGCTCACCAGAGACACCGGCAGTAGAGTAAACAAGAATGAAAATCATGCCACCAAAGGCCCAAGCGATACCAAGAATACCAACGCCACCACAAGCATCGCCGTTCTTGGCAGGGTCAGTCTGGCTCATGTAACCAATAACAGTCAAAACAGTGACATACAGAAACAAGAGAGTGGCTACAAACTCAGCAATGATAGCCCTATAGAATGACCATTTGGTGAACTCGTCAGCGTCAATCAAAGGTGCTGGTGGCGGGTCATGGTAGTCCTTGGCTTGGAACTCGCCGCCGCCATGGCTTCCCACCTCAATATCCTTAGCCATACCTGACCTTAATTAATTATGTGAAAAATTTTCAAAGCCAAAGAAGAAAAGATAATTAGAAATGCTAAATTGAGAAGGTTGTTCTGCAGTGGAAGAGTGGAAGTGGAAGGCAATATTTATGAGTAGAACTCGCTAGAAAAATTAACTTTGCTTTGCCGCCCCATATTGCTTTAACATGGGGTTTCTTGCATCTTGTGTGACCCCACCTCACACTTTGTGCTTTTTCTGATTGGGCCCTCAATGAAAGA
>CATIWF010212561.1:0-56044 GCA_949630135.1 Balakata baccata
CACCAATCTTTTAATTTCATATTATTAATATCTCTACTTATTTTTCCTCATAATTTATCATTTTTTTTTTCATGAGTCCAAATTTAGACTCCGACCGTACCGGCATACCCAACTATGGTCACACACGATCAGAGCCTAAATCACTGGACATTACATACTACCATTCAAAGATGGTGTTTTCTGAGGTCCTTCCATACCTGTGTGCACCAATTGCAGCTTGTGTGTTGCTCTCCAAGCTTTACCTTTTTGAAAAGGTAGCCTTGTTAGCTTGCCATATTGAAATGCAGTGCATGCAGGTAAATCTTTTTCTAACTCAGGCAGCCCCTTCACAAGATGGTTTTTTTTCATATAGATCAGGAGCATCATGATGAAAATTCCCTAACTTCTTATGCCAAAGCATTGTGTTGTTTTCTTCCATGTGCATTGCAGCTTGTTCTTCTTCTATCAGATTCAAAGCAAATACCTTTCATTTGAATCTTGAATAATTCTCTGCCTCTTGCATCTCTGATCATGCATGTTTTGTCCTCAAAGAGAACTTTGTAACCCTTTTCAAGTAACTGACCAACACTTAAAAGATTTTGATCAATTTCTGGAACAAACAAAACATCAAAGATTAGTTTCAAACCTGAACATCCTTCAATTGCAACAGTCCCTTTGCTTTTTCCAGCAATATATGCTCCATTTCCAATTATGACCTTGGACATATAGGTTGTGTCAAGCTCATTGAATAGGTTATGATCATGAGACATGTGGTTGGTGCAACCACTATCAATTAGCGATTTTTCTGTGGAGCTTGAAGTGGTAAGGCAAGTAACTACAAACAACTGCTCTTCCTCAAACTGTTCAATGACAACTTTTACTTTTCCATATTGCTGTTGAGATCTACAAATCCTCTCCATATGCTCCAATTGACCACACTTACAGCACTTTGCATCTGGCCTCCACCAACACTTCTTTTGTGGATGATTGGTTTTTTTACAATGAGGACATGGAGGGAAGTCTTGAGAGGCTTTATTGTTGTTATCATTGTTGTTGTTAGAGTTGGTTAAACCTCCTGCCTTGTTCTTCTTCTTTTTTTTGTTTTTACCACCATTGTTGTTTAGAAATTTGGCCAGCAAAGCTCCTTCAACTGAACCTTCTTGTCTCATGAGCCTTCTTTGTTCTTGAGCTTGAAGTGCATTTAATAATTCTACCAAAGTGATACTTGACAGATCTCTTGAGTTCTCTAAAGAAGTAATTGTAGCTTCAAAGTTCTCAGGAATTGTTACAAGAATCTTTTGAACAATTTGTGAATTAGAAAAATCAGAACCAAGGAGCCTTACCTTATTAGCAATGCTGAGAAGCTTGTCTGCATAGTCTTTAATGTTTTCAAATTCTTTCATCTTTTGAATCTCAAATTCTCAAATCAGATTCAGCAATTGCATCCCCTTGATCCTTTCACTTCATATTGTTGCTTCAAGAAATCCCATATTTCTTTAGCTGATTTCATTGTCATTATTCGATTGAAAATGATAGAAGAAACAGTTGTAAACAAAATTGATATGGCTTTGGATTTTCTTAACCTCCTTTCTTTTTGATTCTTTATTTGTGCAATGGTTGGATTGTTTGGCAGAGGAGGAACTTCGTAGTCATCTTTAACAGCTTCCCATAAGCCATTAGCATCAAGATAGGCTTCCATTTTAATAGCCCACATTTGATAGTTTGTTCCATCAAATACTAGTGGTGAAATGGAAGTGAAAGAGGAGGTTTTTTATTCCACTTTGGCTTGGTTTTAGTTTTTTGTTTATGTATAAAAAATGTAGGTTATGAAGGAAATTATGGGGGTTATAGGTTTTGTATTTCACAGATCCTTTAAGATCATATGCTCTGATATCAATTTGTTGGTATAAAATAAGAATAAGATGATAGAAATGAAAGGGAAGAAGCTGATATATTTTATTCATCAAATTCACTTATTTATATAGCAAGATTATCAATTAAAATGGCATAAAATCAATAATATAATCATATCAAATCACAAGGATAATATAATAAAAATGATCCCTGAAAATTTGCTAATGAACCAAATCATATCTTAATTACAGATGGATGAGGTTGTTGTTGCTGTTGAGTCGATACTCTTGAACACTTGAATGGGTTCCTAGGAGGTAGTTTTTATGTTGAAGAATGCCTCTGAGATGAAGTTGTAATTGTTTGAGCATCGTTTCTTGTCTCAGAATGTGTCAAAGTGGCAATACCATGAGGTTGAGATGAAGTTGTAGATGGTGATGTGTGGGTAGCAAGTTGTGAAGAACAACCTCTTTGTACTAAAGGTGTTGATGTTGTAGCTACTGGTCCTGGCTGTGATGAACTCACCCTTCTCTTCCTCCTTTTCCGAGGTTCATCCTAAAAATACAAACAAAGTTAGAATTCTTATGCAATAATCAGTATTGTTATGAATTGAAATGCTTGCATTTACCATGTTGGATCTTGTTTCAGGTTGGGATCTGGTTCTCTTCCTACTGGTTGCTAGAGTTTTTTTCTTTAACAATCTCATTCTTCTTTGCCATGGTGTCTTACCAATGACACTAGCCTTACATCCCCGAACATTATGGCCAACTTGCTTATAGTTGCCATACATAACTTGACCACTAATAATGGAAGACATATATTTGCTTAGGTAGGCTAGTCACAGTACCATCAGTATTTGGTTCAAGCTCTAATTCAACCATCTAAGTTGATAGCTTAACTACACTCCCAGGCATGACTATCCTAATGGTTTCCCCATAATCATGCAATCTTTTATATTGCTCTCTTAAGTCCCCAATAATTATTTTTTTAGCTCTTATCTTAGCCCTATAACACCCTATAACACTTATCTAAAGATACATGAACACCCAATTCTCTTTCAAACTTTTTTTTCATTAACTTCATATCCCATGAAGGTTCTCTCTAAATTCATCCAGGTACTTCTTTGCCAAATATGCACTTTTAACTAACTTGTTCTCAAACTCTCTTAGAAACTTATGTGTACCATTAAATGTCTTGATTTGGAAGGTTTATGTGCCTTTGCACCTGTTTGCATGAATGTAAAACCCACACTTTTTAGAACAAACTGTTGTTACTCTTTCAGAAGTGTTATTCTTCAATTTGTAATCAAAACTTTTTTTAATTGCCCATTCTCTTAATGTGTCCCTATATACTCTAAAGTTTGTAAGCTTTATACCTTTTTCAAGATCAACATCATCCCCATCCTTATACTCTTTATAGATGTCTTCTTAATCATTTAACCCCTTCAAAGATTACAACTCATCATTGTCAACTCGTTGCTCAAATCCTTCTTTAAGTTCTTCATTTTAATTATCTATATTTTCCTAGACTTATTCATCTGCATCCCTATCAACATCCCCTTTGTTTGCATCAGATTCTGGGGTGGCATTAGAATAAAAAGGCTCATCTTCACTTAGCTCATTCTCAGCAAATGGATCCTCAAAAACTTCACTTGCATATGAAGAATCAGATGTATTTTCTTCTTCAGCTATACTATAATCCTTATCATCTGAATTTGTATTGTCTTCATGCCTACCCATTTTAGTCCCAACCCCATCTCTGAGGCCATCATCTACAGCTCTCAAATTTTCAATTTCAGGCCCACTTTAAGCCCATTCTACATTGAATTCATGCCTACTCATTTTAGTCCTAGCCCCATCTCTAATGTTGTCATCTACATTACCCAAATCTTCACCTTCAGCTCCACTATCCGGCCTAACATCATGCCTACCATGCATATCAGGCCCACCTGCAGCCATATAAGACCACCACCTATAGCCATTTCAGTTCCACCATCTCCTTTATTTCCACCATGCATATCAAGCCCACCTATAGCTATATCAGTCTCACTATCTCCTTTATTTCCAACATCAGCCATATCCTTTTCACCATCATCATCCCTTTCCACACTATCACCATCAACAATCTTTTCCATATGTTCACATTCCATAAAATAAACAGTTATAAAATCAATCCAACCTTTAGTGTAATCAATCATATTGGCAACATTTTTGTCATCCATTATCTCCTCTAATGTAATGGTTCCAGATAATCCTTGAATCCTGAACCACATAAGTACACCAACATACCTAAAATTCCAACCAATCCTAAGAAATGATGGCATGACAGGCAATCTATGTCCTGAAGAATTGTATCTATACAACCCCTTTCATAAGCCCAATTGCTCGCATTTACCTTATTCCATCGCCCCCTATAGTGAATTTGGATTTCCACACAACGAGGCAATGTCTCTCTACAAATCACTCTGTCAATAAAATCGTGTAACATGTAAGATGTAAGAGATTAAGATTGCAAAACACAAATAATTTCATATTCAACGACTACAACTAAAACATAGATTTTCAAAACCTACTTGTGATCTGTTTCCTCTTCATGCACTTCATATTGCTACAATGGCACTTATCCAGAGCCTCTCGAGCCATCTCCAACTTCATTTGAATAGTTCTTCTTATTCATACAAGCTTCCTTCTTCCGATTGCAACAATCATTCGTAGGTTATGGCTATTTGGTGAAGTTCATTCAGGTTATAGAGAGTTAGGGATTTAGGGCTTTTTGGCGGAATACTCGATTCTAACGTATTTTTAAATTTTATTTATATGTATTTAATGTTTGACGTCACATAGGAGAGACAAATTGCCACATGGGAGTGAGACATGATCCACATAAGAGTGAGAAAATTGCCACATCAGCTTTATTTAACGTCGTCTCAGGTTGGAGGTCCTTTTTATAAACGGTGTAATCCACGAGATCCATATTGCCAAAAAATATTCCACATACTTAAAATTGCCAAAGTGGAAGCCACAAGGAGGTTTTTTGCATTTTTCCCTAAAAAAAGTAAACAAAAAAGCGCGTTCTAGTCATTTACCAGAATGACGCCGTTTTGACTGTGGGCAACTAAAAAAAAAATGCAAAGGCAAATCCATAAGGGCACTGTAGCTACTACAGTGCCCCTTTTAGGCCCTATATTACATATAAAGATTATATTATAAAACATTCACCTCCTATTTTAGCTTGTATTGAAATTTATATGCAAAAATTGATATAGATATTTAGAAAGCCAATTTCACTCCCTATATTTGAAGAGAGAGAGTTTGAATTTTATGAAATGAGATAAATAAAAAAAAAAGATAAGAAAGTTGTTAGATGATATAAACTCTTAAATATAAATAAAGAATGAAACAAAAAAAATTGTTGAGGATGCTCTTAATACTTTAGGATGACTTGAAAAATAGAAAGTATCAATTTTTCTTTGTTCGGTTAATTTGGGGTGAATTACAATGATAGTACTCCAATTATCTAGCTCATAACAACTCAGTACTTAAACTATTATTTATATCAGAAAACTCTTAAACTTTAATTTTGTAATATAAAAATATCTGTCATAAAAAAATTTTAAATTATTCAACGGAAAGTTACGTGAACTTTCCATATTAGCAAAAAAGTTTCACGTATAAACATTATGTATACAAAATGAGTCTCATAAAAAAATTTTACATTTCTCATTAGTTTCCCACACTTTCTATCACTTTCCCTCAAACTAAATACAATCAAATATTTCGTTAAATGGTGTAAATTTTTTGTGTGATCTATTTTGTACATGTGGCATTTATACATGAATATTTTTTACTGATACAGAAAGTCTATGTCAGCATTCTGTTGAATGGTTTAACAAATTTAGACGACAGGTACTTTTATAGTATAAAATTAAAGTTTAAAGGGTTTTTTGTTACAAAATTAAAATTTAAGGGGTTTTTTATTACAAATAATAGTTTAGTTACTAAGTTCTATTACAAACTATTATTTATATCAGAAAACTCTTAAACTTTAATTTTGTAATATAAAAGTACCTGTCATCAAAATTTTTTAAATTATTCAACGGAATGCTGCGTGAACTTTCCATATTAGCAAAAAAGTTTCACGTATAAACATTATGTATACAAAATGAGTCTCATAAAAAAATTTTACATTTCTCATTAGTTTCCCACACTTTCTATCATTTTCCCTCAATTCAAATACAATCAAATATTTCGTTAAATGGTGTAAATTTTTTGTGTGATCTATTTTGTACATGTGACATTTATATGTGAATATTTTTTAGTATTCTGTTGAATAGTTTAACAAATTTAGACAGCATATACTTTTATAGTACAAAATTAAAGTTTAAAGGGTTTTTTCTTACAAAATTAAAGTTTAAGGGGTTTTATATTACAAATAATAGTTTAGGTACTAAATTGTTACAAGCTAGATAGTTGGAATACCATCGGTGTAATTCATCTAGTTAATTTGTTTGAATAGTAATATTTGTATTAAATCATAATATATATAAAAGTGGAAATAGGGGGTATAAGCAAAATGACTATAAAATATTTATTACATATATTTTATATATAATCTTAATAATGGATAAAGTAGTAATTTGGAGATATTATTGTTTAAAATTAATATTATTATTTTAATTTGCTTTTACTAGATTTTTCCTATATTAATAATATAAAATTCAGCTTATAGAAGAAGAAAAAAAAAGTAGCCACCATGTGTTTGGGTTGGGTAGGCATATCTATCAAATATTAGTATTTTCATTTAATTCAATTTTTAATTTATTAATGTCCAACATTTAATTTAATGTATGCGATTAGTTTATTCTTTTGTTTGCTTCTTTCTAAGCATCATCCACTTTTGTTTTAATTTGATGTACAAATAGGTGATTATTGTAAATAAAACTTTAACATTAAATAAATGTGAAGTAATTATCTGAAATTTAATTTAATATATGTGATTAGTTTATCTCTTTGTTTGATTCTTGCTAAGGATCATCTATTTTTGTTTCAATCCAATGTACAAAGACAGAGACAAAAATTAGTTCGAGTTATCATTTATAATCCCATTAGGATTTCAATGCATTCAAAGCACAATGAGGACATAACTTCTATAAAAGATTTTGAAATAATAAAACCAATCGGCAGATGAGCTTTTGGACGAGTTTTTCTTGCGATATATGATATATCACAATCTTCTCTCTTACACATTCTTTAGTTTTGTCTATCAACATCGTATTCCATTATTTTTTGTTTTGTTTTTATCCTCTCCAACAATAATCGTGGCTAAGGGAATGAAGATAAATACTAATGATAAATATTCAACCATTGATTCTCTTCATGAAGGGCAAAAAAAATTTGCTATTAAGGTTTTACTACTCCGAATAATTTTAGCGGATGTCTCTTAAGATTGTCAAATTAAAAAATTGATTTTTTGTTGATCACTAGGTAAGTCTTTTATTAAAATATTATTATATATGTCATAAATTTTTGGCCCAAAAAAAGTTCCTTACTTTGTTATTGATTTTCGCAGGGTACTAAAATTACTGCAACTATTTGTTAATAAATTTGAAGATTCCTTTGAAGTTGGAAATATTTACATCATTCGCAATGGTTTTGTTAAGAAAATCAACTCAATGTTCCCGAATATACATAGATATATTGAATTGAATTTTAGTTTGAACACAATTATTACATATCATCCATCAAATATATCTCCTGAAATTTTATCTTACAATTTTGGTTCTTTTGATCTTGTGCAAGATAGTGCTACAAAAAAAATAATCAATTGTTTGATATGTTATAATTTTTTATAACTAAAATTAAATAATTATTTTAAAATTTTTACATCATATATTGCATTTAATAATAATTTTTTATATAGATTTTTTTACTATTGCAATTCATGTGCAACCTGCTTTTTCTACAAAAAACGAAGGTTATAGAAAAGGCATCATCATCCTTTTTGTAAAGTGATTAATTCTTTCTTCTTTACTTCATATAGCATTTTTTAATATTATTTGCAAAAATTAATAATTACTTATATAATTATTATTTTTTATTTTATTTTCTAGATTATAAAAATTGCAATTGATACTTTGGGATGATCTAGCACAATAAGAAGGTGAAACACTAGAAAATTTGGTGAGAAATAGTGATGATAGGCCTATTATTGTAATATTAGATATTAAATTTTCATTTTATGAAGGTAAGTTTTCCGATAATTTTTTGATTTTTGAACATTTTTCAGGGTGAAATCTATTTTTATAAAAATAGCAAATATAATAACTGCATATGCACATGCTGGATGCATTCATATATTCGGCATAATCATTTAAAAATTCTAAAAATTGTAGTTATCTTGATATTAGAATTATATATGGTAAGATTGCACGATCTTGAAATTTGAACTAGAGCATAACATGGTCAAGGATATCAATAGTTGAAATCACATAAGCATAAAATTTAATACACAATTCTACAAATTAAAAACTAATGAACTTGATATTTAAATTTCATTCAAAAATATTTAGTAAATTAGTAAAAAAGTTTGCCTTATGATTCTTTTCAAGTGGACCCTTATACTTCATGAATTTACCAATCAAATTTTGAATTTTGACGCCAACCAGACATCTTTACCATGAGAATTATAGTTATGCGCCAAGTTATAGAATGTCATGTGAGATTATTTATGTAGTTGTCTCTCTCAGTACTCATATATGAAAAGACTGGCCCCGGAATCCTTTCTTAAAGTAACATCGTTTTAATTTGTGACCTACTTAAGTCATAACCAACGGTGCCAAGGGAAAAACCTTTTAAAAATAGCCAAACAATGTATCCCCATATAGCTAATAGTAGAAACATGCAGAAAGCATATACAGGTTGAAATACTGAAGACAAATATAAGGACTTTAATATACTAAGAAAGGTCATGGGAAGATAATAAGTGAAATGTCTATGGAAGACTGCAAAATTTCATACAAAAAGAAAACAAAAAACAATTACATTCAAGAACCATTTCCTGCATTTGTTACTAATTTATTATCATATAAATAAAAATGTCGTTATTATTGTATTATTTTTATATAATGCAAACCTTTTTTTTTCTTATAGATGATATTAAATTGTTAGCCAATCATATCAGCACCATTCAAATTAATCCAACTTTGATTGAAGTTGATGAGTTGCAAAACACGCAAGTAAATCAAAATAAGTGAATATAATAAAAGATGGATGAAATACAACAGTATCAAGATGCAAGATGGGTATCTATTGTAGAAGCCATGTGGAGGATGTTTAAATTTGAAATTAATGAAATAAATCTAGCAATATGCAACATGTAATTGCATTTGCCAAACAAGCAAATGGTTATATTTTGGCACAATCAAAACTTGCAGAAAGTACTCCTATAGGACTATGTTAAAATGATAATGCTTACAGAATTATTTCATACATGCTCAACTGATAAAGAAGCAAGACAACTGTTATACGGATAATTTCCAAAACATTATGTTATACGGATAATTTCCAAAACATTATGTGTGGAACAATTATAAGTATAGGTGGACAAAGAGGAAAAAGAGAATAGTAAATGAATGTGTTAATGTGGCAAACCCAAAAGAAAGTGAGATGTATTATTTGAGACTCCTTTTAAGCCATGTTAGAGGCCTTAAAACTTTTGATGACCTGCTTACTGTTAATGGTGTGTAATATCCTGCTTTTAAAGAATCTGTAATCATGAGGGGTTTACTTAAATCTGATCAAAGTGCATCAAAATGTATGAATGAGGCAATAACATTCAAGATGCCTGGAGAACTAAGACGACTGTTTGCCACTTTGTTAGTATATTATGAGCCCTAGATGTCAAAAAATTATGGGAAGATTATCTAGATGACATATTTGAAGATATCAAAAGAATGCAAGAACACTCCAAAAAAGGCTTAAGTCATACCCAACCCCCTAAAGATGTTCGTTTTTGCCATTTAACACCCCTGCAGTGATTTTTGGTCCACTTTGTCATATGTCTAATTCGTAAAACCGAACATATGGCCTCTTATTGCTGGCATGAAACTATTGACCAAGTCAAATATTTTTCCTTGTCATGTTAGCATTAAGGGTTTCATGCACGTTTTATAAATTGGATAGGGGGCAAGATGGACCAAAAGAGGAGTTCAAGTGGCTAAGTAAACAAAAAATCACTGCATATGGCTAAATGGTGAAAATAAACATTTTAAGAGGCTAAGTATGACTTAAACACTCTAAAAAAATACAAATAACTTGCATATTAAGAAGCATTCAATCCTACTTGGAAAGCATAGGGAAGGATATAAAGACTTATGATCTACCCAAAATTCAAGATTATAAATCGGAAGAAATGGCTACAAATAACAGGGAGAGTATAGAAGAAATGGTAATAGAAACCCCACCAGAAGACAAAGATGCATCAAAGAAGCTAAACATGGAACAAAAATATGCATACATAGTCATACTCAAAAGAATAACTCCAACATAAGTGGTATTTTCTTTGTTAACAGTCTAGAAGGAACAAGAAAGACATTCCTACATAGAGCAATACTTGTTAATGTTAGAACAAAGGGAATGATAGCTTTAGCCACTACAACTTGTGGAATAGAAGCTATAATCATGCCACAAAGGCAAAATACAACATTCAAGATTCAGCATACCATCGAATGCAACAGAAACTAGCCTTTGTGGTATATCTAAACAGAATGGACAGGCAGAATTATTATGCAAAGGGAAGCTAATAATATGGGACAAAACACCTATGGCAAAAAAAAATTGCAATAGAAATTGTTGATAGAAATCTCAGACATATCATGAATAGTACATAGCCATTTGGAGGAAAAACTATGATATTTAGAGGTAATTTCAGACCAGTTCTATATGTGGTGCCAAAAGGAATAAGACAATAGACCGTGAATGCAAGCCTGGTCAAATCACATATTTAGAGTAAAATGGAAGTACTAAAGTTGAAAGAAAACATGAGAGCAAGATTAGACAGACAATTCAGTAATTTCATATTGAGAGTTAGTGACAATGAAGAGTCCACAACGCAAGATGAAAAGATTGAAATACTAGAACAAATGGTCATACACCATGAAACAAGCGATGATAGTGAAAAAAATCTTATATTTGTGGTCTTCCCTAATTTGCTAGATAATTATACTTTATTGGATTACATAACAAATCGTTCTATACTGGCTACAAAAAATTAATATGTTAACTCCCTGAATTATAAGATAATACAACTATTCTCTAGAGAAAGTCATTTATATCCTAGTTACGATCAAGCAATTGATGACACCGATAACAACTACCAAAAGGAATTTTTAAACATTCTTCAACCAAATGGACTGCTTCCACACAAATTGCAGCTCAAAGTTAGTTGCCCTATTATACTATTGAGAAATCTGGATGCACCTAATGGCTTATACAATGGGACGAGGATGGTGTGCAAAATATTTGAAAGAAATATCATACATGTTGAAATAACACAAGGACAAGATGCAAAAAAAACATGTATTCTTGCTAAGGATACCATTATCTCTAGCAAAAAATGAAGAGTACTCATTCTATTTCAAAAGAAAACAATTTCCAGTGCGTCTATGTTTTGCAATGACAATAGATACAGCTTAAGGCCAGATGATATCCAATGTAGGAGTATACTTGCTAGAAGATGTATTCTCATATGGACAATTATATGTAACATTATCACGAGACATTTCAGCTTTCACGATAAAAGTGCTTGTGAAACAAGATGTCCCAAATGAAACAAAAGTCACATATACAAAAAATATAGTCTATAAAGAAGTACTCCTCCCAAAGGTAAAATGAAAAGTTTATATGCACTTATCTCGAATGAATTAAAATTATATATTTTGAAAACATTTTTAAAACTAATATTTTAATAATATATTTATGCAGTGGCCAAAGCAAATGAAACAAGATAAGGAAAAGTGGTCTTAGCTATCGAAACAAAAAAGAAAAAGACAAACACATTATAATTGTAACAATTTTATAACGATGCAAAATTAAAATGAAAACTCTAATAATTTCTATATATTTGAACAATTCATATCCAACCATGTTTATATTTACCTCAAGAATTAATTAGTTAATTAATATTCCAAATAAGATGAAAAAATTAATAAAACAATAAAAAAATTTATATAAAAATAAATAGTAATTAATGACGAGTCAAATATCTAAAAATTGGGTGCAACACACATTAATGAAAAACTAATTTTTCAAAATTTGTACACAACTTTCATGTTATAGTCCTTTTTCCCATTAAAAAAATTAAAAATTATATTCATTTTCAATTTTTTTTCTATTTCATCTCAAAAACGCTTCTTTTTAAAAAAAATTTTATTTTTCTTTTTTTACTAATAAATTTTTGCTTAATAATAATAATAATATTAAGTTGTTATTTAAAGTTATGAGATATCATTTCAATTAATGATAGTTCATTTTATTAAAAAAAAAGTTATGATAGTTCATTTTATTAAAAAAAAAGGTATGAGATATGAAGTTTAAACTCGAGTTGCTTGGACTCGTTCAATAGGTAAAAGATCATCTCTTTTTAGATAATTGTAGATCAATGCATTGTTCATATGAGTTTGAGGATTCCATAAAATACTTTTCACTTCATTGTTTGCTTTAAACATGAATGTCATCCTGCCTAAGATTTCTGTCTCAATAGCATATAGGGCTTTGCACCTGATGGAGTGTATCGGTTCGAGATCTCCCACTACCTCTGGAAGTAGGTGGTAGCAGTTGTAGATAAAATTAAAAAAAACTATGTACTTATATATATATATAACTGGGACAAGATTATTGTTCCTAGAACAGTGAACTGACAAAATTGGCCTTGCTAGAAAACGACGTCGTAGTAATAGTTAATCTCATGTAATACCCACCAGCAAAACGACAGCGTCTGCAGCTTCTCTAGCTAACACGCCCTAATCCAAACGGCTCCGTTTCACCTGTTTGTAACTTCTCCAGCAAATACATCTCATCCAAAACGCCCTCATTTCATTGCCGAGTTTTTGCCCACCAGCACAGAAGCAAAGACCGGAGAAGAGGATCGGAGCATAAAGATGCAGTTTTGTCAAAGGCGAATGTGGAGAAGATGTGGGAGCAGTAACTTCAAATGGTGACAACGGATATCTCGGCGGCGAGATTCAATTGCCGCTGCATTTTGTCGTCCTTTTTTTTTTCCTCTTCTAAAACATCCAAACTTAAAGACTCACAATTCCACTTCAAAAACTAGCTCAAAGCAGCAGTAACTATCTTTCCAGAATTCGGTATCGAAAACATTATAATGAGAGAGCTTAAACTGTTGAAGCTTTTATACCTTTAGTCTTCTGAAGAGTGGGTTAGAGTGCTGAAGCTGCGAGAACTCAACACCAACAAGAGAGAGGAAGCAGCCCAAGCAGGAAAGAAGAGATAAAGACACATTATGTACACTTAAATTTTTTTTAAAACAAATTTATGTACAGTACAGAAAGTTGAGATTACAATGCAAAAAGTTCATAATAAAATTATGGACAGCTTCTTATAAAAAATAAAATAAAATAATGTCCAGGGGACCAAATATGTTGGGAATTTCCTTAATCTAAAAAAACATTTCATACTCAAAATAATAAAATATGTATTTCTCAAAAAAAAAAAGAAAAAGTAAAATATTTAATTGAAATGATGTGATTTTTTATAAATTTATAGATTCAAAATATTAATGATGCTTTTGAAAAGAAAGTCACAATTATCTCCAACTTTAGTTAATTGTTAATTATGTTGGATTCGGACCAATCGAGTTGCTCACTATAATATTTTTTTCTAAATTATTTTAAGCACAAAATAAATTAGATTTCCGTTTTCTGATTCACATTCAGTCAACAGTATTCATAAAAGTGTATAGTTTTTATTTTTATTTTTATAATAACTCGGTATTTATAATGAAATTAAATGTATTATGGAGGAAGACAAAATAATAATAAATTAAAAATAGTAGTAGTAGATACTAGAAGTGGTAAAAATTTTAAAAACTTTTTATGGATTGTATAATTAAATTATAATTTTCCACTTTGATCCTTATAATAATGAGAAAAATATTTACTAATATAGATTGGTTATTATGTTTGGGATACTTTTGAGCTGAACATAAAATTTAAAACTATATTTTTCCACTAAATTACGTTCTTCAGTACAATTTCATAAGAGCTACTTAAATGAATTGCTTATCTTCCTATCCAGAGGTTGGCAGATAATATCGCATCTATGATATTTTTGCTTTTTATCCCTTTTAGCTTCGAGATTCATCTTTCTTCCCAATCTAATATTCTTTTTTAATTTTTGATATTTTAAATCATTAGGGTTTTTTTTTTTTTTAACTTTAAATCATTAGGATTTAAAAATATAGATAAACGCAGAATTTTTTTTTTTCCCAAAATTTGTAAGTTCCGCTGTAAATATTTAGTATTTACTTCCTATGCAACGCGAGAGTTACATACTAGTCCCATATAAAAGCCAGAAAATACCAGTCATAACAGTACATTAAGAAGAGGGGCACATCTTCCATAAATAAGCTTCCATTCAGGAATTATCTAACAGAAGAGAAGTCATTGGCAACCGACACAAGTTGTAGGATCCACAAGTCCACAAGAAATGACTTCTTCTGTATTACCAGTCACAATAGTAAGTATTTGCTTTTCATTGAAGGCCAAAAAAGAGGATTTTAGTGCAAAATTACAATCATATTACCTATCTACACAATGCATGCAAATCATTATAAGATGAATGCTTGAAATGATCAAAAAAAGGTGAAATTTGTACAAGTAATAATCTCGCATTAGTAGACTTCAACGTTCCATTGCTCTGCTTTCTTCAGCTGCCTTTTGTACTCCAACCAATCAATGCCTGCAAAAAGAAAACGGTGTTAAGATTCAAAGTTCATTTACCAACTTTTAATCTGATCAAGCTGATCCACATTTACCATCTTTAGCTGCCAATGACACCTTAATGTCATCAATTCCTTTTTCCATCCCCTTCAATCCACACATATAAACGTAAGTGTTATCTTTCTTTAGCAATTCCCAGAGCTCTTCTGCATATTGAGCCATTCTGAGTTTGGATATACATCTTTTCTCCTTTTTCATTAGTTTGTTCTCTGCTCACAGCAAAGTCAAGCCTGAAGTTCTCAGGGGCTTTCTCCTTCATTTTCTCAAATTCCTGCCCATCCGGCACCAGAAGTTTCAGTATCATCCTTTATATTTACAGAACCGTTTCATTCAATGCATTACATCAGTGAGTTTGTTCATCTCACCTCCTTGTAAAGCAATGAGCTACTTGTGGGGACACCCAAGAAGAGCCATGCCAGACCATTGAACTAGGTAGTATCAAAATACGAGTAACTGATTGCCCATTAGAAATTTATCAAGAAAAATAAACGATAAAATCCAAATTTGCAGGTAACTTATCCTGCCAAAGCCCAAATTGCAACTTGCATGTATATGACCACTATTTTCTTGATTTCATCAGGATCACAGATCTTCGGGCGAATTATCAATGAGAATTATCCAAAGAGTGATGGCATGTAAGGTAAGAAATGAATTCAGGTCATGAAAATTGAAAACAATCACTTTATGCAAAAAACTAGATTGTAAGAATTAACCTATTTCCAAGTTCTCTTAACCAAACTAGCCTTAGAGCATCTCCAACAATACTCTTTATTTTAAAGAGCATCTTTAATAGAATTAATAGCATATTAAAGCATTTTTAAATATAATGAGAGAATTTTTTTACAAGTCCAATGGACTCTTTATATTTTACTCTTCATGTTACTTTATCCCCCATAAATTAATATTTATTAAAAGCAAAAAGTAAATGATTTTTTATTATGAAAAAAGAGAAAAGTATTTTAAAGAAACACATCAATAAAAAAATAAAACATGCATAGAAAGTTAAGATGCATTTATTACAATTGAAATAGATAGTTAAAATTTAGCTCTCTAGATGTTGAAAACCAAACTCATTCCCTTCTCTAAATTTTAAAAATAGAAAGTTCATTGGAGACCCTTTTACGGAATGACTCTTTAAAATAAAGAGCATAACTCAAATAAAGAGTTCATTAGACATGCTCTTAGAGTCCATTAGACTCTAGTTGCACCACAGCTAGGTAATCATTTAATAGAAAGTATTGATAAGAGATGCCGACCTCTAATGGTGGACCACATGATCTCAATGCTAACTGTTACACACAATCTAGGTGATCAATCAATCTTGTTTTTATTAAAATTAGTCAGGGCATGTTCTTCACTGCAGTTTATGCCGCTGTGATTTTCACTTCTCAGTGAAGAGAAATTCAAGGTGGCATTCCTTTACCTTATAGTCATCATGCTTCTCAAAGAACATTTTCCACAAGAATGATCGGAAAGGAGCAATGCCAGTTCCAGTTGCAAGCTGAAAGGCCAAAATCCAGTGAAAGAGTTATGGAATCATAAATTGAGCATTACTACTGAACACTGGAGATTCATCAAATGCCTGATTTTGTTATTGGTAAATACAAAAAGTGGATCCCTACCATGATAATTGTCGCATTGGGGTCTTTCGGCATGAGCATTTCTTTTCCTACAGGTCCTGTAATTTTAACTTCGGATCCAGGTTTCAAGTCACCTGAAATATAATGAAACAAAAGCTGGCTTGTTACCTAAGACTTCTAATACATTAATATAGTTTTGTTATAAGATGTCTCAAGTTAGAAATTCAAGCATGTATAACAAAGGCTATTGCTATCAAAAGTTTTAAAGCCTTACACAAGAAATTTGAGCAGACTCCTTTTACAAGTTCTCCCTTGTCATTTGTGTACACAAGGCGCTTCACACAAAGGGAAACCTGAACAATGAACACTAAATTAAACCAAAGATGAGTTCAAATAATAAACAAGAAAGAATAATAGGCGGAATACTTAGATCATCAATTCACTTTCCTAAGCCAATATATGTCAACAAATGCACATTTAATAACCATCAGATGAACTCAAGATCCTTTCAAGAACAATCTTCAGTTGGAAACTAAAATGCAGAAGAATTCTGAATCAAACTGATTAAAAACTCACAGTTTTGGAGTCTCCAAAATCACCAAGCGCGCTGCTGGCAATCGAATACAGTCTAAGCTTGTGAGGCTTTCCATTCTTATCAACACCATCAGGTATGACCCCAATGGATTGCCCTTCTCTGTAGGGAACCTCTCCTATAACAAATGTGCAACTTATATATTCAAGAAGCTCATATTTGGTATCAGTTCTGCAAATGATGCTTCAACTGTAATTTCATTCGCTATATGCATAAAGAATCAAGTAATTAATCAGTGATTTACTACATAGAGCAAATGAATTAGCTAATTCCAAATATAATTAGGCATAGAGAAAGACAATAGAACCCATACCCTCAGTGCTGAAAACCATATGCCAAGTTTCACCAGGAGCATCATCACCAGTGATTTTAGTGTTCAAAAGGCATCTACCAAAGTAAGGGTTTTTAGGCTTGAACTTATTAACCACCACACCTTCATCATTTTTCTTTGATTCCTTCTTAACAGTAGCAGGAGCCTCTGTTGTAACCTGGGCTCTGACAGAAACCACTCTTCCACCAGCAGAGACATCTTTGTAATAAACAGGCACCTGCTGATTCTTTTTTTTTTTTTTTAAAGAAAGAAACAGAAAACCCACAATCACAAACTCCATCGAACACTATAAATTCCACAAGCCCGATTCTCAAAATGATACATTACCTTCTTTAAGGTGATTCTTTCAGGGGCTATGACAGAAGTCTTTGAAGGGAGAGAAGTGGACTTAGAGAAAGAGGGAAGGGAGACTGCAGCAGCCATAGCTGATGAGATGATGAAGGAAGGAAAGCAGATGAGAGGAGAAAGAAGAAAAGTAAGAAAGCAGTAATGGAGGAAGTGAGATTTTCTTTGGGTTGGAAATGGATTATGAATTGCGTGGATGAGATTTCTATACCAATGCAGTGGTTGATGCGAGGATAAGTCCCTAATATAAATGTATGACTCCCTAAGTACCTACTTATAGTATGATTTATATATTTATATAATTGAAATAAATAAATGATTGTAAAAATAAATAATTATATGAAAAACAGACCATAAAAAAGATAGCAATCAACACATAATCTAAAATTAACAAGAAAGCTTTTTATTTTATTTTATTTATTTACAGTAGTGTAGTATTGGAATGTTTAGTTTTACAAAAATAGACTTCGAGAATATATTATGTTCAAACTTTAGAAATATATATATTTGAATATTTCTTATTTATATTTTTACAATATTTAATAGAGATTTAATACATATAAATTGCCAAATTTCAAAAATATTCTCAAAAAAAATTGAAAAATGTAAACATCAATTCATATTATAATTTTTTGAAAAATTCAGGTCAATAATATTGGTAACTTTCTATTTCAACAAAACTTATCCAAAATGAATGAGTTCAAAATTAGATATGCAGTTAGTTTATAACTATCGGAAATATATTAAAAACAAAAAAAACTTTAACAAAAATTTTGACTTGAAAAAGAAACAAAGCAGATTGTCATATATATTCAACAATCATCTTTTTGCACGGAGCATAAAAATAGTATCAATAATTTTTTAGATAGTTGACATAGTGGTAGGGCTGCATTCACTTGAGAAAGACTATAATTTTTTAATTTTTTAAAATATATATAATATTATGTAAATTTATATTATTTTTTAAAATTTATCTCTTATAAAAAATATTAGAATCTTACTTTTACACTCTAAACTTAGGTTTATAGTATTTTATCTTCTTCTTAAACTTCTAACTCTTTTATCTTTATTAACTTAAGGAGTTTTAAGGAAAATCCTTGTCAATCTTTACGACATTTGGATTCCATATTCATATTTTAAATTCTTGTTGTAACAGCAAACTGCCTGTTTACCCCTTTTTGGAATTGAATTTTTGGGAACATATGATGGTAGGAATTCTTTCATTTTCAACAAAAAGAACCCATGTAAATTCTTGTTATAAAGTCAGAAAAATTTTGTATATTTAGGCTCTGTTTGTGGGAAATAATCTATTTTTAAAAAATATTTTCTGGAAAAATAATTTATTTTTTATTGATGGTTGTATATATAAAATTTTACGATAATTATTTTCTAGTATTTAGTGTATTTTGAAAAATATCATTTTTTTCATATAAAAAGCTATTAAAATATTTAAAACATTTCAAAATTTGATATTTTTTATTTATAATTATGTATAAAAGAAAATTAAATAAAATAATATTTTTTTAAAAATTCCAGTGATCAGCACCGGCAACCGGCTACCAGTGGTGGCTAGAGGTCACTGGAAGTGATGTTCAGTAGTTAATATATTAATTAGTATATATTTAGTTAGTTTTAGTATAAAAAATTTTATTTATATAAGTGTGTTAAGATCCGAAAAAAGATTTATCATTCTCAAAAGATGAAGTTATTTTCCTGAAAAATGACTTATTTTTCCCTTTGATTAGAAAAATATTTTATATTGATCAATTTTTCTAAATGCACCAAACAAATGGAATTATCAAATTGATTTTTTGTGCAAATCCCATGTATTCTTAGTATATTAATCAACAAATTAAGACTAATTATGCTCATATTGGGTAAGACTCTAAAAAATGGCAAAACTCCAAAAAAACGGTAAAACACTCGCTTAAGATATTTAGGATAGTTCATATCTCTGGTTTAAATTTGAAAATTTTAATTAAACTGAAAGAATTTTATGTCAATTCATTCACACCCTTTTGAATTTATCAAATCCTTTTTTGAATTGATGAGGGTGTAGAGGTCCTCCATTTTTGGCAGCGAACTTGCAAGGATGAATCCTAATAGCCACAAAATATGAGGATTTCAATTTGCCCAATAGCCTGTGAAGGAATTTGAAATTGACTATACAAAATCGAATGACAAAAGCAAGTCTAATTTAATTATAATTACATATATATATATATAGATTAATTGTTGTATTTATATTAATAATTGTGAATAAAATAATTAAATGTGTGGGAAAACTAAATTTACCTTCCACATAATGTATAAATTTTGAAAATTAAGAGTCAATAAAATATGTTCAAAAAGTTCAAATATTAAAAAAATATATTTTTAATATTTTATTTAACGTCATTTAATGAATTTTTTTGTCAAATAATTCAATAGAATTAAAATCGAAATTTACAAAGTTCAAGAGAATTAAAAAAAAAAAAAAACAATTCAAACAACTTAGTAAAAACAGTTCAGAATTTCCAATTTACATTTAACATATCCTTATTTAATATTGTTTCCTTAAAATTAGGATCTGATTTAGTGAAAGATTAAATTTTCACATTAATTACAATATTTTCCTTATTTTTCTTTTCCTTTTTTCTAATTATCTTTTTTTCATCTGTCATTGAAATTTATATCTTTACATTCCAATCAAAGCAAAATTCACAACCAATCATTAATAATAAATTATTTTAATATTAAAAAAATGATGATCTAATTAGAAATCGTGAATAATACATAAACTAAATCTATATGCAAAATATATTTACTGTATACATGTAAGGAATTCATTGGTATAGATAAAAGATATGAATAAGATACAAATAATAAAAAAATATATTTAGTATCAATGAGCTATATATGACGTATATGTTTATTAAATATACAAACAGTTATAATAAAAATAAAATATATATAACGTATATTTAATACATACAAGGAATATATTGATATAAGTAAATGATATAAATAAGATACAATAAAATATTATATGTATATATACACAAAAAAAATATATATATATACATAAAATATATTGTATATATGATACATAAGAATTTTGATGTGCTACAATAAAGTGTATTTCTCATCCATGGAATATAGTTTGAACTCATTTCTAAAGAGATTAATTTAGTACCCACAGGTTTAGCCTGGTCATAGATACATATATATCAACTTGAGTTCCTATTCAAATTCGATTCCCCTCTCCAAGTTGTAGCTCAGAGAAAAAAAAAAGAAAAAAATGATTTAGAGTGTACTTGAATTTATTGGCACAACTATGACATAAGGGTGAATATGATATGATGATCTCAAATAGTTATAGAAGAAAACTAATTGTATGTACACTCAATCAGAATGACCAATAAAATAAACTGACAAGAAAAATAATATATGCAAGCAAAGATCATAGTAATACTAAACATAATTGACAGAAAAAATCAATGGAATCCCCTTGATCCTCTTGACTGGTAAAGCTCCAACTTACTCTTGGCATCAGGTAGCAGTGACTCAAATACTGCATCTTGAGTCACAAATGTTTGCTTATAGGCCCATTCTAACACCGTTAGCACCTCAGCCTGCGCTAGCTCTTCACTATCTGGGACGTGTAGAGCAATGTAGCATAGCAGAAGCAATGCTGAGAGCTGCACTATTTGTTCCCCAAAATATACAAGCTGGATTAGGTGCTTTGCCCCTCCTGCTTGAATGATTGCCTTTGAATGATCTAAGTGGAGATAGTTTTCTGTGCGGGCAAATTTTGTGAGTGCTATTGCTGCTTCCCTTGAAACTTCTGCTTCACTTTCGTCGAGAAGTTTAACCAAAGGGGCAATCATCCTTGTCTCTGTTGCTCGAAATGTTCTCGCGAGGTTCCCAATTGCCTTGATGCATGGTATGAGGAGCTCGGAATCAGCTTTTTCAATGATTTTAAGCAATTGGTCTATCACAGCTTTGCAAGCAGGGGAATTGGGCTTGAATGCTGATCTTCTCAATTCAGCATCGTTCTCTGCTACTGCTGTGATCTCCATCAATGCCATAGCCGAATTGTATTGAACATCTTCAGGTCCTTTCTCTAATAAAACAGCAAAGCACAAGAGTGCTCTCGACTCTGTTATGCTGCGACAAATTGGGTAATTTCCCTTGGCAAGGTGCCAGAGTGCTTTAGCTGCCATGGCTTTCATGTTGGCTTTGGTGGCAGGGTCTTCAAGTTCCCTGCCCTTCAAGCTAACCCCAGAAAGCGAATGGTTCTGCTGATGATGCGGCTGGTAATTTGGCTTCAACCCATTGCTTCCAATGCTATTGTTGTTCGCAACATGACTTTGATTTGCCCCATTGCTATTATTACTATCCGTTTTCTGCTTCAGGGCTGCATTCATTGCCATAGTATTGGTTACCACACTGTGCAACCGATTTGGTGTCTGATTACCCTGGGGATGAGGAACTCCACTGTGATCATCGTCAACTGTTCCCGTCTTGATTGTATTATTAGCAGCAGTTGAACTATTACTCGCCATTACAACAGCATGGATGGAGGTGGCTTTATGGCTAGCAATGGCGTACTTGCTATGCTCTTGAACTGTTTCAAATGCAAGATGACCAACAAGCAACCGGATTATATTATGCTGAGCAAAAAGATCTTGACATATGCGATAATTGGCGGCGAGTTCAGACACAGCCCAAGCCACTACAGCCTGAACTTTCATAGGACCTTCCTTGAGGATTTTCGCAAAAACTGCGCAAACACCCGCTTGGATCATATATTCCACGCTTTCTGGATCACGACCCAGTAAACCAATTGCTCTGGCGGCGTTTTCTTGCCCTTCCGTTTTCCCTTCTTTGACCAATTTCAACAGCGACTGAACTCCTCCTTCTTCAATTATCAGCTTCCCGTACCGATCGTTGTCTCTGGCCAGCGAAACCAGAGAAGCGGCAGCATCAGATCTATCGTCTAATGACCCAGTATAGAGAATCGCAATCTGTTCCCATATAAGACAGAGAATTGGCTCATTAGCAGCAATCGGCGGCAATCCCAGATACTCATCGTCGCGTTCCTCGGCCGACGCCGATACCCGTAACAGCCACGACACATCGCCGATCGAATTTTCCAACTGAGATGACATTTTACGGAACGCGGCGGTGGGGATTATGGTGAAAACGCGTTTCATAACGCCGTTAGCGCGGCATTTTTGAACAAGGATAAGGGCCTTTTCGAGGACTTGCTCCGTGTCATCGATGATCCGGCGAGTGGGTCGCTCGTACAAGTCAGAGCTTGCTCGAGCGGCCTGCCGAAGTAAAGCAGCGAGCTTTTCTGTCTTGGATTTGATTTCAGAGCACTCTTGTTTCAAAACACTGGCCTCGTCTGCCGCTTTGATTACATGGTCCGCTAGTTGAATAGGTTTGGCCAGGATTTGCTTCACCAAGTCCGCCATGGATTAACCAAACGGCGGACAGAAACAGAAAAATACAAACAGAACCCAAAAATCTTCTAGAGAAATTCAGATAACCTAGAATACAAATCTTGAAGCAAGTACTGTACGAATGAAGACCGGATCAAGAAAGAAGAGGAAGAGAGAGGGGGATGGGGGAAGAAGAAGCAAACAGAGTGGGGCTTGATTGGTGGAGATGATGAAGGTGAGCGAGAGATGAGCTGGAAATGCCTAGATTAATGATTTGGGCAGCTTTTTTTTGTTGTTAAATATTCGGGGTCTTGTGAGCAGAAGACTTGAAATCTTGAATTTTGTAGAAGGGCGAAGAAAAGACTGCCACTGCTTCTATGGTGGACGGGCTTTACAAGGCCGAACGCGTTTTTTCTTTTCTTTTTCTCTCTTTTCCTTTCTTCCTCTCTTTGAACGCCTAATCTAGTGTGCCTGTTTGTTTGGTTTTATGGGTTCTCATTTTTCTAATATTTTTTTTCATAATATGAACCAACTATGGAGCAAGTGTCCAATACAATATTGAAAACGAAGTATTGCTAGTATTTTTTTTTCATTAATTCCATTCTAAATTATGATTATTTATATGAACTCTATTAAAGTTGTATAAGAATAATTCAATGTAGATGAGATGTCTAGATATTTTGAATTGAGAATTATGTATGCAGCTATATTAAAATAGTAATTAGTTCAATATGTAATCTTAATTAACTAATTGATAATATAAATTGTGTAAGGACAACTGCAGAGGTAGGTTATTGGTGGGCTTGGACTCTCCCAACCTTTTTTTTTTTTTTAATTTCTAAAATAAAATTTTACTTTATTAGTCCATTTTCATTTTGTTATTTGAAATACAATGGTTTAAAAGGAATAATAGTATTTATAAAAAGTTTGAACATATATTACAATAAATTTTATTGCTTTCTTTTTAACAATATATATTTTTATGCAATACATATAATTAATAGTTATTAATATATAAAAAGTAAAATATTTTTGTACATATAAAATTTATGCATTCTGCACTATTTTTCTACATTATACTTATTTTTCTTTCTTATTATATTTTTTTCACTACACTTTTATATTTGAACTTATATAATATGATCATATTTTATTATGACTCTCTCATTTGTCTATTCATTATATTACAATTATTTTTACATATACAAAATTTATACACTATGCAACACTTTTTAGCACTCTACACTTATTTTTTTCTTCCTTATGCACTTTTTTCACTACATTTTTGTATTTGAACGTATATAATATAGTCATCTTTTACTATTGACTCTCTTATTTGATTACTCGTTGAAATATATTTATTTTTGTATATACGAAATTTATGCACTCTACACCATTTTATGCACTCGATACTTATTTTTTCCTCTTTATTATACTTTTTTCTACTGCATTTTTATATTTAAACATATATAATATGATCCTCTTTAATTTACTATTGGCTCTATTATTTGATTATTCATTGAAATACATTTTGGTTTATCATAATAGTTTTAAGTGTTTGAATGTTTAGTTTAAGTTGCTTTCTGTAATACTTTTTATATGTTGAGTAACTGATATTGAAAGAGAATATTTGATGTATTTATAGTTATATAATATATTTAATTTTTATAATTATTATAGGAAAAATTAGTAAATCAAATTTGTAGAAAGGTATATACTTGTGCAATATATCAAAACTTTATAGGGTAAATAGTATAATTTTCAAACATCAAGGATACTAGTATATTATATCAACTACATAGAGCAAATCATATATTTTTCAAACATCAGGAAGTTACTAGTATATTATGTCAAACTACAGGGAGTAAATAATAATTTTTCCATTATTATATATAATAAACATTTGATCATTTATATTTTGGTTATTATTGATCCCCTTTATATCTAATTTTAGTTCCGCCCCTATGTAAGGATATCATATTATGTAAAATTATGGTTATTCTTAATAGATAATGTGAAACTATTTTTAGTTACAATGTGAATTATTTTTCAATGCTACAAATTTGATTTTTGCTTTTCTTTTGATAATATCAAAACTAATAAAATACATATATAATCTTCTAATATTGGACAAATAGTTTGATAATCGATTCTCTTTATCCTAGCAGACACTAAAGGAGGGATATCGATTATTCAGTTATGTTATGACATGTCAATGAATTAAATAGAACACACTTGAGGTCTATTTCAAATGGTAAGAGCATTTTGCTCTTGGGAGGATGAGGTTTTGAGTTTAAGTTCTCTCCTCCGTACAAAATATGGTTTTACCTTTATGGCGAGTGTAAAAGGATGACTACTTCCTATTGTATAGTTCACAGTTCGTTGGGCCTTTTAAATATGTTTGTGATATTGGGTTTTGATGGCGTATCTCATACAGAAAAAAAAAGCAAAAAATAAAATTTTTTAAAATCTGTATCAAATGATACTATTTATGCTATTAAAATTAATTAAACATCTATAGTTAGAAGATTTTTACTTTTAATTTTTTTAGTTAATTCTTCAATTTTGACCTTGTCGGATTGTCGTAAATCACAAGAATCCAATAGGTGGATCGTCTCTAATGTTGATTCATGCGAATAATGAAGAAAGAAACCTGCTATGGCGATGGCTAGAACACTTTCTAAGTGCTAGCAAAAAAGAAGTGTTCTTGAGAGAATTTTGTAGAATTAACTTTTAATTATAAATGGTGGCTCATTAATTTTTTGCTCAAAATTTATATATATATATATATATATATATATATATATATATATATATATGTCTCCAAAAATGTTCCTAGAGTATAGAGTCCCACTCTTACCCAAAAATCATTCAAAATTTGAAAAGCCACAAAAATATGCAAAATTGAAGATGTTGGGCTGGTAGGCCTACCTGTTGTCTAGCATCCCAGCCAAACATGCTATGGGCCTGTGCATATCGACAAGCCCCCACAGGCTAGCAGACCTCGACTACTCAAAAATTCGCAAAACTTTTTTGCAATCACGACACTGTCCGGCCCAAATTTCTCTCTCATATATTGGATCTTATCAATGATTATTTTACTCATTTTTTACTTCTTCAATGCATGTAACCCATTACGTTCTCGGTTATTTTAGCCACTCAAATCAACACTTGATCTCGAGCAAGTCATTAGCGGTATCTAACAATACATTATAACCTCCAATTGATCGGAAAATCAATGATTTGACTATGAACCTTTCCATAGATAATAATTCACGTAATTTATCCTTTCATTATTCTATACTCTACTCAGTTCAGAGAATGAACTCAGTGTCAGCTTCCACTAGACTGACTACGTCACATCTAGTCTAAGTGATGTTAGATCATGTCTTCGAAACTCATTACTTATTTAGATATGTCACTGAAAACTATCTCCATAACATTTCTGCCCTAGCCAGAGACTCTCAAGTAATGATCCCAACAAGAGGTCATTGATATACATTCCTTCTATCAGGAGTGGTGAATCTTTTGTTGCCTACTCAATTACATTCGAATACTTCAAGTTGTACCCAATTACCACCCTATAAGTGACCTTTGTGAGACAACAAGGAATGAAGTTAAAACACATAATCAATATCCAAGATATTCTTGATTACCTCAAGTCTAAGGATACTTGCACCATTGCTATGATATTGCTATGATAAGACTATCATTGATATTTGAGTAGATAATTCACATGATTGTCTCATAAAAGGTCATCCAATGTACTTAAATACTCTTAGCAAGTATCCACATGTTAACTCTAAACATTTCATACTTACAGTTCATGAGATCTACTGCTCGATTTAATCAAGGAGTATAACATATATTAGTCTATCCGGATCCATAATGTCCACTCTTGTTAATACTATGACTAGAAATAATTTAGATACAAATATAATTGCATATGATAGGAATCTTAATATCATGATCTCGTTATGATTTCCTTCTTACTATATGTTGTATCATAGACTTCATTATATGATTTAAGATCTATATCGATTCATAAATAAATGAAAATCAAATAATGAAAATGCTTTTATTCATTGAAAAGAATATGTACAATGAGTGCTAAAGATGATTACCTTTAGAACACTCTTTTCTAACATGTGAGGTATCCCCTCTCCCTAATACCAAAAATGAAATAAATAGAACGAAAAAAATAAAGAATAACCTACATGTTTTTTTTTTTTGAAGATTATAAATATATAGAAGCAAAGAAGAACTAAAAAAAATTAATTAATCCATAAAAAGTGAGATGAAATTATATAATCATTTTTCCGCTAGTTAGAAGCACTGGCAGATCTATGTGGAAGAATGAGGTGGCAATAAAAAAATCCCTTTTATATAATGACAAAAAAATATAAATATATAAAGTTGTATATCTAAATATTTAATTTTTTTAATATTTCAATTAGATTTCAAATATCAAGTATTTATATTTTTATTTATTTTTTGATATATTTCAATATATAATATAGTAGTTTTTAGTTTATCATTTAATGCTTATATTGTAGTTAATTTTATTTATTTTCATATTTTACAAACTCTATTTAATGTTTAGTTACTTTTATAGAAATGAATTTATTTTAAAATGTTACCGACGACGATATTTTAAATTGCTTTCAAAATATGAAAACTCATTAAGAATAATTGTAATTTTTTTAACTTCTTTTTTTGTATTAATAAATTATAATTTAGAATTTTAGAAATTATGATTATATTTTTTTATTTTATAAATTTGTCATCCCATAAAAAAATTTCTGGATTCACTACTAATTAGAGATCTTGAATTTAATTCTTAGATAAAAAATAGCTTTAAAATTTGGAAGGAATACTTTATATTTTAATGGGCAAGTAAAGATTTTTTTTTAAAAAAAGACCAACTAATATAGTGTGGTAGGGAGCATATCACTATTAAATGTGATAGATGGCGAATATCCAATTGCTACTCTCTTAGTTTCATCATGATTGTCATTTAAGAAAATAAAATTTGTTATACATTTTAGATTACAAATAAAAAATATATATTTTTTCAAATTTATCCTATCTTGATTTTGAAATAAATAAATTAACAATAAAAAAATTGATTAGAATCTAACTAACTAGAATGCATATTTTAGTAATTTTCTACTAATAATTAATAGCAATTAAATAATTTAATGACTAATATACTCTTAATCTTTTATTAGTTATTTATAATTTAAAAATTCTAACCAACCATCTTTAGCATAGTCAATAAATACTTGATTTTTTATGACAATAAATGCTTAATTTAAAACAATTCATATTTTCTTTTGATTAAGTGGCTTTAATGACTAATAAGCTACAAAAGAAAAAAGGGAAATGGATACAACTACTACTTTTTATATATATAATATCTTTTATACATTATAAATTAAAAACTACCAAAATTAAATTTAGAGAAAATAAAATTCTCAATTTTACGCCACATTAGTTTTTTATGATGTAGTTGTTGTTAGACCATATCATGATCAGAAATTAAGAATTTCATTTCAGAAAAAATATATTATTTTTATTAATTACAAATTTCTCATTAATATTAGAATTTTTAAATGCTACAATTACTCATATTTATCACACAACTATTACTTATATATTTCCAAATCTTCTCACTCATTAAAATTATATATATATATATAGTGTTGTATATATATAGTATATGTTTTGTATATCTCTATATTTTTTTTTTACAAAGACATCTATGTGTTGTCCAAAATTATTAAATAAACATTAAAAATATATGACAAGTATATGATATTAAGCTTTAATAAATCTCATCTATTTCAAAAAGTTTATAATTTTGTAACTGATATTCAAATATAATAATGTAATAAAGTGGTGAGAAGAAAATTTAGGTCATGACTAGAAAAAAATAAGAAGAAAATATATGATTTAAATGAATAGAGATATAAAAGTAATAAAACTATTATTTACTTTTTTGGTACCTGGGAGATGAGACACTTCATAGACATTTGAAGGGCCTAGTAGACCGTGAGTTATACAACAAGAGATAATCATCTTTTTGCACTCGTTATAAAAGGTGAAATCTCACTTAGTACGGATGAGAGGACTTAAACTGTCATTTATTGAAAAAAGGTAAAAATATCTTTATATTCAAAAAGAGAGTTGAAAAGTTCAAATTACAGAATAGAAATTAAAAAGTCTTTTCCTTGAGAAAATAAGTATCTAGTATACTTTTTCTCAAGAAAGGGGAAAATAAAATATACTATGCTAAATAAAAAAATTGTAGCTCTTCAACTGGGAATGCGGATTTATAGTTTTGAGAAATAATAATAGGCTGCAACCCCAAGTATCAAGATCCAAATTTTGAACAAATAAAGAAATATGATTTTTAATAAAATATTGAGATTAGAAATTAAAAACACATCAAATTATCTCAATTAGATTGACACAAGAGTAATATTGTCATCACACATTTGAGCTTAAATATTAAAAGAATAGAAGTTCGAATTACAAAAAGCAAATTAAGAAAAGAAAGAAATTGATTTACAACTAATAAATTAGAAAATATTAATCTTTATTGATGAATATATATAAGTTATAAATGTCAATTTTATTAAAATTTATCGTATATCAATTTTTTCCGAAATATATTCGTATTATTTACGTCATATGTAGAAATTAATTCAAAAAAGTGGAAGAAATTATAATTATTTATTTAATTTTATTGTAAATATTAGTTAATATTTTAAAAATACCTTTAAAAATTATTTTATTGACATTGATTAATTTTTTAACTTTGTGAAAATGGTGAGAATTAAGAAAAATATATTTTTGCGTGGGATACTATGATTAAGTTTCAATTGAAATAATTATAATTAATTGGTATCATTATTTATTCAAAAAAGAAAAAGAAAAATTCATTGTATCATTGGTATCATTATATAATTGGAAATTTTACACCATTTATCGATTTTTAACTCTTTTTTTTTAAATATATATATATATTTTCTTTTTTCTTTATTAAATCCACTTTTTAATTTTATTTCTTTTTTATTTTTTATTTTCATCTTCGTCTTCCTCTTTTTTTTCTCCTTCTCACCCATTAATTGGTGTTACGAATGTATTTATTCAATCAAGAATTTGTTGGGCAAATTTTATGGTCTTTATATAGCTAAAAACTTAATATAAAATCATCCTAAAATCAAGATACATCATATCATAATCTTCATAATATTAAGCTAACAAACTAAAATAAAAATAAACTCATAAAATCAATTATTTAGATTTAAAAATATTTAAGGCATATTCCAACACGAAGTAGATGAATTAGAAGGAATTTTGTTTTAATCCAATCAACCCGATGAGTGCTAAAACCCATATGAAGCATAACAGATTTCAAATACGACCATTTGATACGGTCATAGGCTTTACTGATATCGAGAAATAATTTGACTTTAAGTTTCAATATAATTTGATTTCCTTATTGTTTTAATATACATATGTATTTTCCAAATATTCTAAGAGATTCTCAGAGTATTCTTAATGAATTATCAAGAAATTATAAAAAAATTTTCAAAATATTTTTAGATATTCTAAAAAAATATTCAAGGTATACTCAAGAAATTCTCAAATTATTTTCAAGGTATATCTAAGGTCTTCACAAGGTATGTCAAATCAAGGTATTCCTACGGATACCAAACCAAGGTATATCCAAAGTATATTGGAAATATACTGAATGTGTACTTTTGGTATACTTTTTGTGAGTTTTTTTAGTTTGGTTACTCTTGTAATATTTTTTAAGTGTTTTGTGTAGTTTTAAAAAAAATTTTAAGTGGAGTCGATGTTGGAGTTTGCACATGCATCTCATAAAAGTTATGCAGCAAAAAATTAAAATTTTACAAGTTCCAAGAAAAAGATCAACCTATGTAATCATAAACAATTAAAACTATGTAATAGTAGAAGATTATTACCTTTTAAAACCGAGTATTCTTCCTTCGATTCTCTTTTTATCAGGTTGTAGCAAATCACAGTAATCCTCTAGTATCACTTATAATGATATCCATGTAAAGGGAGAAGGGAAAAAACCTTTTAAGGGAATGACTTGGATTATTCTAATGTGCTAGTTATAAAATTAATCATTGAGAGAAGAAGAGAGGAATTAATCCTTTAATTCTTATGAGTTGCAGTTGCTAAAATAGTGTAAGAGAGAACTATTTATATCCCATACAAAATTAGGGTTCGAAATCCTTGATTATTGAATTCTAATCAGATAAAAATTCATAATTTGTTCCACGTTTCGATAGGAAAACATATTTTCCGGTCGGGATAGTGCCTATGTTGGGCGGATCCCGGTCGAGAAACCACTTTTCCGGTCCGGACTTGTGCTATTTCAATCCAATAGTTATTTCTGATCGGAACACTTCTTTTCCCAATCGGTACCTTCGTCCTGCCTGGGAACTACGTGCCCGATCGAGAAAATGTTTGGACTTGTTTTTTTTCTCGTTGTTTTAGATTTTATCCAAAAATCCATTTTACTTATCCTTCACACCTTTAGGGTGTGTGGCCTATTAGGTTTCCGATTATGTTGGTCACTCAGATTAACATTTAATCTCAAGCAGATCATGGGCGGTATCTAGCAACACATCATAACCCTCAATTACTAGAAAGTAGTGGTTTAATTACGAACCTTTCCATAGACAATTGTTCATGCAATTCGTCCTTTCACCATTCTATGCCCCACTCAATTCAGAGCATGGACTATGTGTCAGCTCTCGCTAGTGTGACAACGTCACACCTAATCCAAGTGATGTTAGATCCTGTCAATGAGACTTATTACTCAAATAGACATGTCACTGAAAATCATCTTCATGATATTTCCACTTCGGCCATATATTTCCGAGTAATGATCCCGACAATAAGCCGTGGGTATATACTCCTTCTATCAGGAGTGGTGAATCCTCTATTGGATACCCAATTACCTTTAAATACCTTAAGCTACACCCAATCACCACACTATAAGCGACCTCTGTAAAACAACAAGAAATGGAGTGAAAGCACATAATCAACATCCAAGATATCCTTGTGTACTTCAAGTCTAAGGATACTTGCATCATTGCTATGATGAGACTATCATTAATATTTGAATAGACGATCCATACAATGGTCTCATAGCAAGTCATTCAATGTACTAGACTATACTAGCAAGCATCTACATGTTAACTCTAGACAACTTATGTCTACAGATTATGAGATCTACTGTTTGATCCAATCAAGAAGTATAACATGTGTTAGTATATCTAGATTAACAATGTTCAGTCTTGTTAATCCTATGACTAGAGACAATTTACATAAAACTATAATTACATATGATAGGAATCTCAATATCATGATTCCATCATGATTTGTTTCATGTTATGTTTATATCATGAAATTCATTAATTAATTTAAGATCCAATCAATTCATAGTATAAATGAACATTAATAAATATGTGTATTTTTATTGTTTTAATGTTATTGTTTATCAATTTGATGAATTATTTTAATTTGAATGTGTTGAATGAGTTTTTATATTTATATTTTTTGTTTTATTTGATTTTATATTAAATTTTACTGTAGTTTGCTTATATATTTTAAATTTTTAATTACTTTGAATGATTATTTTATTTTAATTTTTTAATGATAATTCGATATTTATGCAGGTTTGAGTATTAATCGAGCAATGACAATGAGCATTAACATTAAATTTTTAAATGAATTTGGATATATGTATATTTAATCCGGTCAAATTGGGATAGAACATTTTTCACATTGCTACCCTATTTGCGCTTTATGAGAAATCTGTTTTCAAAATTTTGGGGTACTATAAAATGCAAAGTGTGCAACCCATCAACCACCGTTTATTGTATTGGCTTTGTTCAAGCTTAACTCTTTTAAAACTAATTAATAAGTATTCTCTTTTCTTAAAAAAAAAAAGTATTTCATTTTATGTATGAATGCAATAATCAATTTACATAAATTTTATGTTGGAGATTCGAGAAGGAATAAATATTTTGGAGTAAATGTAAAGAAAGGTTAGTAAAGTAATTTTACATGCTTTATGTTAGCATTAATTTTATCTAATTACATTTTAGCTAGCTAGATTCTAGCTAAATAGCAAGTTGTATAAATTAAATATTTTAGTCTTTCTAAAAAAGGATAATATAATCATTTTATACATATAATTATATCTAGGGGTGTACATGGTCCGGTCCAATCTGGGGATTGCAAAATCTCCAGAACTGTATTAAAATATCGGAGGTTTTTTAATATAAGTATTGTATTGCCAAAAATAAATTTCCGTATTGTATTGTTTCGAAAATTCAGGACAGTTTAGTACAGTTTTTTGATTTTTTCGATGCTAAACAATACAATACAAATAGTTCAATACTTGAATAATATAATAGATGTAAACATAACCACAAAAACAAAATTTGATGCAAAATTGTATAGTTTCATACAATGTCGATACTGTAATAAATTCTTTAAAATGTTCATGTTCAACAAACATAAATAATAATTTATCCTTAATAATCATTCTAACTAAAGCTTTTCTACTAATTTATTGATTAAATGTACAATATTTTTAAAAATTTTATGTTTAGAAGTTTTAAATTTTTATAAAAAATATACTATATTAGATGATAATAAAAAGGTATATTACTATATAGAGGATTAAAAAGGATATAATTAAGTTGGTTGAATATATGATTAATGTAAATTTATATACTTGAAGATTTATATGATGAAGAAAAATGATAACAGTGGTTATTGAAATTTTTATGATAAATGTGTCATGGATCCATATTGTGATGCTCTACCTATATAACAAGACTATGCTCATTATATCACCCTATAACAGGAATAATCTCATTATATAGATAGAATAACACTATTTGTGCTTATCTTATATATTGTAATTATACACATATTCTGAGTTCATATCATTATTTTTTTTCCTTTTTCTCACATTATATATCAGCATTTCGTTTTAGTCTCTAAGCCCCATATATGTACGAAATATATATATACATCATAACTATATCATATCACAAGCCATGATTACTATTCCCATATGCATGATTATACAAAATATGATAAATAGACCCACAAACCGGGTCACAATGTCCTCTTTTGCTATGAGTTCTAGCTAGCTTCTCTTTAGCAACTTCTACTATCTATAAGCTCATTAACCTGCATTAGAAAAATTTACGCTAAACTATCTCTAGTTTAGTAGTATATACATACATTGGGATTTTTCCATGCATTCATAAAAAATACAATATAAATCATGTATGACATCATATCTCATGGCATATGAACATTTTATCATATTTAAGGAAAATAAAGAAATGCAGTCTCATATTCATGTCATATTACATGCCTTTACTTTTACATATATCACATAAAACTCATTCATTAACTATTTCCCTAATACATTTCATAAGCCTACATCATCTATTCTGGTCATTTATGACTTTTTTTTACTTTTCAACTTGATTGTCTTGTTTGCTTTCTTTACCAATTAAACAACTTCGACAAATAGCTCAAGCCTCATTTCCAGACTGGCCGGATACAGGATGTGAAGTAGATGCACCAAGTCCAGGGTTAGATATCCTACTTATCCATTATAATATGTATGCTTATTCAAGCTTCCTCAAGTCAAGTGTGCTCACTCAAACAAAAGCTCAGCTAACTTGACTGAGTATAATAAGTATGAGTACCAGAAACATGAGCACCCATACCAGGATTAGACAACCTGATCCTTACTCATACATCTCGTCGATACGTATTATGATACATCATTTATCCTAAAATAGTCCTCAGGTAGATAAACAAGTATTTATATCAAAGTATCCCTTTATTTCAATCTCATTCTTTTATATTTCCATCATATATCCATATTTTATATGCATGCTCACGTGTCACACTTATGCATATCAACATATTTTCACATATTTCTACATCATACTTTAATATTTATACATTATCGGCATCTAATGGACCCACCAAAACATCATTTAAACATAGGTTACTATTGCTATGGATAGTGTCTTCACGGCCATGACAAATATGGCTGGTTGTGAAGTCTATTGGTACTATGTGTCATGGTCATGGCAGTTTTAGCATGGTTGTGATGCAGGTTGTGAATAGTTATAACTTGTGCCTATAGTTAAATTTTGTCAAAATTCTACTTATAAATCCTTCCTAAACATGCATAGACATCATCCATGGTCATTGGACACAAATGCAAACAAATTAAGACAACTCAAATCATCACCCAAAATGGATTACAACCAAGCTCATAACTTAAGCTTTACATATGCATTATACCCACTTTAACAAATTTGCCATTTTCTTGCTTATAACCATATTTATACATATTCAAACACTCTAATTAACATTTCTAACATTTAAGCATGCTATTTCATGCTTTCATATTATATAATAAAACATTGCTTACCAATTAAGTGTGCTCAAATACCATATAAACACATATTACATCTTTTCATGCATTTATCACATTTAATGAGTAAATAACAATGCATATATGTACAAACCTCTATTATAGCTTGACAAAAACTAAATTAAGGGCCTATTTACCCTCCTTATCTGTCGCTTCCATCTTGTCATTGTTTTCCTATCACAACAATGTCATATATCAATTGTAATGATAATATATGAAAAATGTAAAACTAACCCATACTCCCCAAACTACGGTTATAATGCATAATTTCAATTTCATATCATAGTATCTCACTTCCAATAATTTCAAGGAACATAAATACACACAAAATCCAAACACCCTTCATCTCCCTCCAAGGGTTTTCATCCAAAAACACAATCACTTCATAGAACTTCATAATCATGGTAAAGAGATAGTTTTCTTGTGTTTCTTTACCTCTTAATGGCAGAAAATACTCTTGTTCATGCAAGGAATCCATAGGCTCTCTTACACCAATTTCCTCTCTCCTCCAAATCTTTACCAAAATGAATAATTTCTCCAAATCTTGCTTTTAATCTTGTTTTCCCTCCTAGTTTGGTATTTGATTCACTCAAAAATCATGAAGAATCACTCACATGGGATTCTTGGGTGTTTATGGTATGCTTTTGGGGTTTGATGATGGAAAATTGTGTGAAAAATGGTAATAAGAACGTGGAAAAAGCTTACATACAAATCCTTTCGCAGTTATGAAAAGTTACTGTAGTAACCAATCTTGAACAGTCATATTTATAAAAAAAAACTCAACTGTCACGGTTATGACACTCCCTTGTCACAATCATGATACTTTAATTTTTTTATAATTATTGATTTATTTCATCATTTTCTTGAAACCAAAGCCAAAATCAACCAATATATATTGCATATACCTCTAATATAATATTAAATCTAATGCATATATAGTGTATTCATATATTATGACTAAGCCCTAGTTGTTAGGTATTATACATAAATTATTTATTAATAAAATTTAGATCAGTATATAAGTTTAATGTAAGACAATTATCTTAGTAAGAAAAAATATAACATATCAGAGAATTAATATAATTAAGGAAAATGATATCGGTGGTTGCTAAAATTTATTTGATAAATGTGTCACAGACCCATATATTATTCATTAATAAAGTTTAGATGAGAATATAATATAATATATCTGAGAATTAATATAATTAAAAAAAATATTAGTAACTGCTAAAATTTATATGATAAATGTTCTATAACCCTTGTATATTAGTTATTAATAAAATTTAGATACAAAGTTTAATGTAATTTAATTATATTGGTAAAAAATAATATAAATATATATTGTAAGCTAATAATATAGTAATATTTGAAATTTAAATTATCATGTATATAAACTCACAAGTATAAGTATATAATTATAAGTATGTAATTTTATGATTATTTAATTTTAACATATATATATATATATAGTATCTACATTAATTATAAAGTATATAAATATATAAATTTATTAAGTATATCTATTAAATATATTTTTTATTTATTAATATAATTTAAATTATTATATAAGTTTAATATAATACAATTAGTGATATGAAATTATTGTAAAAAAATGAAAACTAGTAATATATTATAAATATTTTTGTATTTCTATATTAATAGCAAAGAAAGTTTGTTGATTTGATGGTAAACTAATTTTAAACTTTTATAGAAATTATGGATTTAAGTGTTTATACTATTATCATAAAATTTTTAGCATATAAAATTTTTGATTATTTAAAATCATTGCTATTATAAATATCATATTAATTTTATTAAATAATTATTAAATTTTATTGAATTAAATTGTATTTAATTATAAATTTAAGTTATATTGTTTTTGTATAATAAAACTATAAAAGTTATAAGTAATTATATATATAATTTATTTAATTCTTATTAGTTATTATATATACTAAATTTTAAATATTTAGATATCTGTTCATTCAATACAATTCGATTCTAAAACAGTTGAGTACAATTCAGTACAGTTCTCGATCCATATATCACTAAAAGATCCAAATTCATTAAAATTAAAATCAACGGTCCAATTCAGTTATAGTCAATGTTGTAGTTCGGTTCTGAATTTTTTTTTCTGGTTTTTCAATCCAATTTAGAAAGAGACAGGACTCATGTACACCCCTAATTATACCTATCAAATAGCATGAGAAATGCTACCAACACTTATGCATATATTTCCAAAGCAAAAAATATATGCATTTTTTCTTTTAAAAAAATATTAACTTTTATTATAAAAATAATTATATTTTATAAGTAAAAAATATTTTTTTTTATGAAAAATTATTAGATAGACTAAATTTACCATATCATTTATAAGCTAATTCATTCATAAATTGATATGCATTTAATTATTTTATTCTTATTAGTTGGAATAAATATAACACGCATGCATGTCATTTAATAATTAGATTAATTTATGGATAACAAGGTAGACTTAAATCTATCTAAGAATCTCCTTTTTTATATTGAAAGTGTATTGAAAAGTGCAAAAAAGTGTTAATTTCCAACTTCTAAAAAATATTCATAGACAAAATTATGGTGTTGATACAATTTTTAAAATTATTTTAATTTGTTGCATTTTTTTATAATCTGCTTTTGTTTTTTTTTATGACGCATTATCCAAATTAAGAATTTACGTTAAGTTTACGAATGAAACTTATGAAATTGGATTTAAAAATTAAGCATGCACAATTCACAATTAATGTATTATTATTTTTTTTTTTTTGGGAAAAATGTAATGCTGTTGCTTTTGATATTTTGTTCACTAACTTTCATATAAAGAGATTATATATTACAAGAAAGGTGTAACTCATCATATCCGGTGTCTCCAATTTGTCCCTTTTTCTCAAATTGTTCATTTGAACGTTTTTTAGTTTTATTTATCTTGTTTTTAAACTATATTGCAACCTCAAAAATTTTAAAAAGATATAATTAGCTACAATTTATTGATAAGATAGTCAGAATCTAAATTATCATATATGACATCACGTAAGCAAATTACGACTAATTGTTTTTTTTTTTCAAACTTTTGTAATAGAAATATAGTCTAAAAATAATATTCAAATGACAAATATAACCAAAATTTGATAAATAATATAAGAAAATTTAACAAATGGAAGGAGTTGCATATGATTTAAGCCTTCGAGAAAATAACATTAATCAAATAAAATTTTGCTGGGTGTTCATACTTTAAAGAGGGTCGGAGTGTAGTTCGTAATGATGGCAAACACGACTCAATTCTTCTAATTAATAAAACTTACAAAATTGGACCATAATCTAGTTGGCAATGGTGTGTCTGAATACACCACAGAAGCCTTATATAGAGAATTTCTAAGGTGCATCCGGTGTAATTTACACCGGGTGCCTTAAAACCATTGGATTATAAACTTTTAATTTAATCTGTTGATAATGAATAGTTGGAATTAAAAGTTGATTTAATGGTCATAAAATATCAAGTGTAATTTACACTCGGTGTACCACATAAAGAGACATAACCCCATGGCAATATTAGAAAGTTATGAAAAAAATTGTACAAAAAGCTTTGGCTTGTGTTCATGTCCATGGTTTACGTGTACCGTCTGCTAATTTAAAAAAAAACAGTTTTTAAAACTAATAAAAATTTAAAAATATAAAATTTTTTTTTTTTTAAAATGCATTTTTTCCGAACATAATATCAAACATACTTCTAAAATGGAATAAAAAAAAATTAAAAAATAAAAGTACATATCTCAATTTGGAAGAAAACAAAAATTTAGCATTAAATTGGAAGAAAAAGAACAAAAAATTTTGTTTTAGCAACCACAGAAAATGATAGCTAAGTATCTTAGAGACCATATCGCAGCACATATCGGTGAGACAAGAACCATATTGCGACTAATATTTGCGGTCACTAAAAATTAATCGCTAATATAGTTGTAAAAATTGGTCACATTAGCAACTACATATTATGCGACAAATTGGTTACATTAACGACCACATATTGCGGTAGCATAAACTTATTTATCCAAATGATGTGTTTACAAAATGTGAATTAATTTTCTCTATGGTTTATTGTAGTAAATTATAACTTTTTTCGTTCTAAAAAAATCACTCAACTATATTTTCATTTCACTAAAGTAACTCAACTATATTTTCATTTCACTAAAGTAATTCCGGCCAGTTTTCTAATTTAGGTAACCAGAAAATTGATGTGGCAATTGATATATCACCGAAAGTCTGACATATCACCAAAAATCTGATGTAATAGTCAACGTATCATCAGAAATTAATCTGGAATAATTATAGTAAAAACGAAAATATAGTTCAGTAACTTTTTTTGGCGAAAAAAATTATGATTTTATTGCAATAAAAGCAAAATTCAGCGATCATAGATGAAATTAACCATGCAAAATATACACTACAAGAAAATTATCATTAACGATGGAAATCCATCCAATTCCATACCGATACCCAGTTGTTTTTTTCAATTTATTATATTTTTTTTTTAAAAAAAAAAAACCAATTGGATGAGATACAAATATTTTTATGCTGGTAAAAACAAAAAACTGATGGAAAATTGATGATTGGCTTAATAAAAAATTGGGGGCTATGGTTTGGACGTTTAATGAAAAAAAACAGCGGAAAAAAAAATGTATGCATCACCACAAAAAGGGATCTGTTTAAAAACTATTAACCATAACTTAAGGCCATGCAAAGAGGTGCTTTTAGTGCTGTACATACGAGGCCATCCATTTCACTACCTCACTCCACTTTTAAAATGAGGCGGATGTAGAACCTCTTCATGTTCCAAGTTTCATAAAGAAGATCATCCAAAGAGCTTGCATTGATCATTTCTGGAGACCTAACCCTAACTAGACCATGAGGTGAAGGACCAGCTATTATACCTCTGCTAACGTCAGTCTCAGAAATTGATGCCTTCTATCAGTAGACTTCCCACTAAGGATGAATTCCTCTTGTAAATGAAGAGTTTCAGTGCTTGCTTATTTCCAGGGAACACCATCTCGAGTCGACATTCATCCAATGATTCTGAGAAGGAACAGCAGGACTAGCATCCATTTTGGGCCAGTCATCTGCTCAAGAAGACTGCCACCTCTAAGTTCAACCAGTAGATAACTGCTGATAAAGCCTGTTATTGTTGGAATTATTTAACAAAAATGGAGTAGAAACAAAATATTGAAATGGATGAAAGAAACTACTCTTTTATTCATTTTCAAGTCGAACATATATATAGAGAAAAAAATAACAAAAGATCCCATCAATCAAGGATGCTTACAATCAAAATTTAAATTTAAACTAAAAAAATATTCATAGATTTATTCAGATTTCAAGTAATTCAAATAAAAACTAAAATTCAAAATTATTTGAAAATTATTTCCAGAATATATATTTTTTTAATATTCCACCTAGATGCCATAATTCCAACAGGTATTCATTTCAGGATCTTCATTACATTCAGAAGAAAAAATTACAGAAAGGAGCCAACCATATGCATTTAATGTTTTTAGGCAATTAATGTTACAACTCCAGACTGAAATATCAGATGACTCCTGCAATGTTATTGCTCTGAACCATAGTAGCTTGATACGCCAACATGCTAACAAAATTGATCATGTTAAAGAAATATTGCAAACATTATCTTATTTAACTCTAATCAATGAAAAAAAAAAGTGATTTTGGGAGGATTAAAAACACTATTCCAGACAACCCACAAATTAAACACCAATGAAACGAGAAGGAGATATGCAACAAAGAGCAGGGCACATTCACCATGTAATTGTAGTTGCATCTTGGATCCCAAAGAAGGCAAATGAATCAATCACGATAATAAATGTACAATTACAGAACAGTTCTCCTTACAATTTATTTTCAAGCGTTTATCTTCATCTGAAGTACTTACTAATGTCAAACAACAATTCATGAATGGGTTTCAATAGCTAGTAGTTAATGTACTGACATACGCACAAAGCAAAACATATGTAACACACTTGGACCTCAATTCATCGAATGTCTTTTGTCCATGCTAAACAATGTAATAAAATTCAGCAGACAATTCATAAAAATGATCACTTTTTGATTAAAAAATTATTAAATTTAAAGAAAAAATAATAGCCCAAAATGTCCTCCAATGAGGCAAAGTTGCAAGACCAGAAGCCTCAGATAGCAAACATATTGTCAAGAGCAAATACTTACCAATTTCCCTCACTGGAGGTACCATTATTATGATGTCATTCTGTTAATCAGTTGAGGCCTGGACGAGAAAATGACTAATGTACCACAAACCCCAATCCAGCTTACTGCAATTGAATTGTCAAAAGCTCAAAACTGATCATCAGCATATCAAACTTAGACAAGATAAAAGAGTAACAATGTCGCATTCAAAGCCACATGCCTCGTAAATTTGAAGAGTAGGCAAAAAAGTACTGTAATAACTACTGCTACTAAAAGGGAAGCATATAAACAGGAATAATGCATTTCCATGCTCAATACAGACACCTGTAATTGACAGCGGCCAAGATATATATACTCAATCGAAATAAGCTCAAGAAAAATTATTAATTTTGCAATTGAATTCAGTTTCTTACTTGAGTAAAGCTAATGTTAGCATCCACATACACATCTGCACCATCCCTAGTAAAGACAGGGTCATCAGAAACCTGCATTACCACACAGCAAAAAGTGAACTCAAGTCTGAGATTACGAAACAATTAAACCAACAATCAAGATTCATTTTAATAGGGGCAGTCCAAGAAAACGAGGGTTATTTGTTCCCCAAAGTATACAAGCTGGATTAGGTGCTTTGCCCTTCCCGCTTTTATAATTACCCTTGATCCTCTTGACCGGTAAAGCTCCAATCTACTCTTGGCATCAGGTAGCAGTGACTCAAATACTTCATCTCGAGTCACAAATGATTGATTATAGGCCCATTCTAGCACTGTTAGCACCTCAGCCTGCGCTAGCTCTTCACTATCTGGGACGTGCAGAGCGATGGAGCATAGCAGAAGCAATGCTGAGAGCTGCACCATTTGTTCCCCAAAATATACAAGCTGGATTAGGTGCTTCGCCCCTCCTGCTTGAATGATTGCCTTTGAATGATCTAAGTGAAGATAGTTTTCTGGGCAGGCAAATTTTGTGAGTGCAATTGCTGCTGCCCTTGAAACTTCTGCGTCTCTATGGTCCAGAAGTTTCAACAAAAGGGCAATCATCCTTTTCTCTGTTGCTCGAAATGTTCTGGCGAGGTTCCCAATTGCGTTGATGCATGGCATGAGGAGCTCGGAATCAGCATTTTTTATGATTTTAAGCAATTGGTCTATCACAGCTTTGCAAGCAGGGGAATTGGCCTTGAATGCTGATCTTCTCAACTCAGCATCTTTCTCTGCTACTGCTGTGATCTCCATCAATGCCATAGCCGAATTGTATTGAACATCTTCAGGTCCTTTCTCTAATAAAACAGCAAAGCACAAGAATGCTCTCGACTCTGTTATGCTGCGACAAATTGGGGAATTTCCCTTGGCAAGGTGCCAGAGTGCTTTAGCTGCCATGGCTTTCATGTTGGCCTTGGTGGCAGGGTCTTCAAGTTCTCTGACCTTCAAGCTAACCCCAGAAAGCGAATGATTCTGCTGATGATGCGGCTGGTAATTTGGCTTCAACACATTGCTTCCAATGCTATTGTTCGCAACATGACTTTGATTTGCCCCGGTGCTATTATTACTATCCGTTTTCTGCTTCAGGGCTGCATTCATTGCCACAGTATTGGTTACCACACTGTGCAACCGATTTGGTGTCTGATTCCCCATGGGATGAGGAACTCCGCTGTGATCATCGTCAACTGTTGCCGTCTTGATTGTATTATTAGCAGCAGTTGAACTATTACTCGCCATTACAACAGCATGGAGGGAGGTGGCTTTAAGGTTAGCAATGGCGTACTTGCTATGCTCTTGAACTGTTTCAAATGCAAGATGACCTACAAGCAACTGGATTATGTTATGCCGAGCAAAAAGATCCTGACATATGGGATAATTGGCAGCGAGTTCAGACACAGCCCAAGCCACTACAGCCTGAACTTTCATAGGACCTTCTTTGAGGATTTTCGCAAAAACTGTGCAAACACCCGCTTGGATCATATATTCCACGCTTTCTGGATCACGGCCCAGTAAACCAATTGCTCTGGCGGCGTTTTCTTGCCCTTCCATTTTCCCTTCTTTGACCAATTTCAACAGCGGCTGAACTCCTCCTTCTTCAATTATCAGCTTCCCGTACCGATTGCTTTCTCTGGCCAGCGAAACCAGAGAAGCGGCAGCATCAGATCTATCATCTAATGACCCAGTGCAGAGAATCGCAATCTGTTCCCATATAAGACAGAGAATTGGCTCATTAGCAGCAATCGGAGGCAATCCCAGATACTCACCGTCGCGTTCCTCGGCTAACGCATTTACCCGTAACAGCCACCACACATCGCCGATCGAATTTTCCAACTGAGATGACATTTTACGGAACGCGGCGGTGGGGATTATGGTGAAAACGCGTTTCTTGAGGCCGTTGGCGCGGCATTTTTGAACAAGGATAAGGGCCTTATCGAGGACTTGCTCCGTGTCATCGAAGATCCGGCTAGTGGGCCGTTCGTACAAGTCAGAGCTAGCTCGAGCGGCCTGCCGAAGTAAAGCAGCGAGCTTTTCTGTCTTGGATTTGAGTTCAGAGCACTCTTGTTTCAAAACACTGGCCTCATCTGCCGCTTTGATTACATGGTCCGCTAGTTGAATAGGTTTGGCCAAGATTTGCTTCACCACGCCCGCCATGGATTAACCACACGGCGGACGGTAACAGAATAATCCAAACGGAACCCAAAAATCTTCTACAAAAATTAAGAGAACCCAGAAGACAAATCTTGAAGAAAGCACTGTAAGAATGAAGATCAGATAATGAGAGAAGAGGAAGAAAGAAAAATGAACGAATATTGAAACTCATCTAATCTTGATCAGCTATGGCAGAGAGAAATTGAATATTCTTTCCTCTGAATTTGCATTAATCCTATTCGTCCCTCTTTGTCGTATTGCACTTTATCGTTTTTTGTTATATTTGACCATAAATATTGATTTTAGACCTCTTTTTTTTTTTTTTTATAACATGGAGGGAAAAACCAAAGGACAGCAAAGGAGCAATTTAAAATTTTAAAAATAATATGCCGTACTATGAAAGATGGAATGCAAATTAATAGAAAATACTGACACAGTAAAACCCGGTCATAAAAGCACTGTAGTTACTAAGGTGAGCTGACCAAAAAACCCTTCCATAAAAACGACGCCGTTTATTCTTCACACGCCCTAAGTCCCTTTTTGGTCTTTACGCTCCCCACATCCTTATCTCTCTCCTTCTGCTGGCCTCTCTGCCACCTCGTCTAACTCTATCCTTATCCCTCTCGTTCAACCTCCTTCTCCTGTTGCCCTCTCACCGAGCAGAAGCTCTTAAGATTTGTTCAAATCTCCTTCCCCTTCTTTTTCTTCTTCTTCTTCTTCTTCTTCTTCTTCTTCGTCTCTGTCTATCCATTCGCAGCCGTCATCTCTCTCTCTCTCTCTGTAACAATTCTTCTTCCTGTCCATCTCTCTCTCCGTAGTTCGGATGTTTATACAGCCATAGTTGCACTCGTGATTTAGCTCTATGATTCAACATATTCTAACTTTTTTTCTGGTTGATTATTAATCAAATCGCCGGTCAGTATCTAGATCGACTCTCTTTTGGATCTGTTATTTTTTTGGTATTTTGCAGTATTAGATTTGTTCTTCAAGCTACATGTTGATTTTTGAAGTTTCAAGTTGATTTCTGATTTTTTTAAATTATTTTTCAGGTTTTGGATATATAATTTACGGTTTCCTCTCATAACATGTAAATCCTCACTTTGTTTTTAATAGTTCTATTTCGGTTTTTAGTTTTAATGGTTATTACTGATCTTTTTAATTTTTTCTTCTATAGATTCCTAATGAGCCACCTTTCGGTTGATTTCCAGCCTTTGTTTTTAGTTTTAATGGTGATTACTCATCTTGCTTATTAATACTATCGTCGGTAAGTATTTCTATCGCCTCTCTTTTCCATCTGTGTTTTTTTAGCATCCTCTATTCCTACAGTATCAGATCTATGTTTTTTAGTTTCCTGTTGATTTCTCAGTTTCTTTACTGCCACTCTTTTGCATGTGTTTTTTTTATTTCCTCTCTTCTCCATTATCAACTATGTGTTTTTTAGTTTCCGATCGATTTCTGATTTTCTTTCAGGTTCTTTTCTTAGGTTGGTCGTTAATCGTGTTATATAATTAAAAGTTAGATTTCTGTTGAAGCTATGGAGGAAGAGTCTAGGTTTGACAGCTCGAAAAAGTCTATCGAGGTTGGTGCCTGCAACTCCCTCCTTCAAGAAAACGACTCATCTTCTGCATTTAGTTGTTTTTTTTTTTTTTCCATTTTTTCTATTTTACTTCTGCTATAAGATAATGTAAAAACTCCTCCTTTTCTAATATTACCATCCTCTTCTTCTTTTTATCCCATTTTGTTTCTGGTTTTCTAAAAAAGATTTGTATTTTCCTTTTGGTTTTTTCTCTAAGATTCATTGGTTTGTTTTGGATTATGATTATAGTTGATGGGTTTACTATCCAATTTTTTCCTTCTGGATGGTGGTTTCCTTTAAATCCTAAAGGCTGAGGATGAGCTGTCATCCACAGTAGATGAGTGGCATAAGCGACTTCCTGATAGGAAAAAGCCATTATACTCTCGCAATTTGCCTTGCATTAAAGCTTAGCTTAGGGATTTAAGGTCTTACGAGAGCAAGGACGACCAAGCCATTTGGTTGATTGAAAAGCCTGAATGGCACGCCCGTTTATTACTTAACATAACTGATCTCTATATAAGGTAAAAGTTTGAAACTTTGTAGATTTCTGTTCTGGTTTTTTTAATGGGTTAATGTAATTTTGCTTATTGATGTTTACAATTTTGTTTTTGGTTCACGCAAAAATAATTATCTTTAATTTGGTTAGTAAGCAGCAAGTTTAGTCTTGGCTATATGATAGGTGTCATTGAGCCATGCTCCATGGCTATGATTAATGTTCTTGGTTTTGCAATAATATCTTGAGGAGATGCGCCAAGTTATCAACTTCTGGGTATGTAATCCTAATGGCGCTTTGTTCTATTAAGTAAAAATCCTTGGTGTTTAGTGTTGTTGATTCTCTCTGGAAAATGTACTTTGTTTATACGTATGGAAACTGGTTTTCCGTTTATTTTTATCAGTTGCGCGATCAAATTTTGCACTATGGGCAATTACCTTTTATGTGGAGCATGTATTCTTTCATGCATAAATTTCAATTGATGGAATGATTTAACCCAGGGCAGTTAATTATACCATTGTGTTCTTTCCAGGAAGTTCCATAAAAGGAAACAAACAAATCGTCTAGAGTTTCAAACTTATGAAGGTGAGTGGTTCTATACTTTCTATGAACATGAACTATTACTCAGGGCATCTTGCGGTTCGGTCTGATCAAGGATATGTAGGTAAGATCATTATCTCTTCTTTCTTGCTCTGTATGTTTCCTTCTCTGTTATTATCATTTAGAGCACTATTTTAAATGTTAAAAATAAACTTTATGGTTCATGTGATATGAGCTTACATTTACATTAATAGTGCGATATGCAATGAATGCAAGTTTATAATAGGTTGTTTTAATGTTGGATCAATAATATTGACCTGATATTTTGGAAGAGTTCGAGTGGCTACTGCTATGCTGAGTGTGGAAATAGTCTAATTAGAAATAGTGTTTTTGATGCAGACTTTTTATTGTGATAGTTTGTATTGTCATATAAATGTTTTATGATATTAATATTATAATCCTCAATTTTTCATCAGGTGGCTCTTATCTCAACCATGGCTGGTCCAGAGGTTGCAGCAGCTGTCACATCACTTTGTCATGAGCAATCATGTCTGAGCGAGATTTTTGGGGCAAGGATGTTTTTCATGTGCAAAGGACTCTCCCATGCTCCATTCCAATGCAGAGTTGGTTTTTTATATGATTCTTATTCTTTGATGTTCCTAAGGATACTGTTTGGCTCATGTATTACTATTAAATATGAAATTCTTCCTTCCTTTTTTGCTTTTTTTTTTAGAGACCATCATGCATTTTGAGGATACACAACTGTTCAAACTTTCTGGATGATATACATGAATTTAATTTAATTATAAGAGTTAGTTTAATAATTATGGTTCATCATTTCTCCTTTTTTAATAGATAATGATATTCATATTAATAGATTCTGTAATGCATGGTTAGCTAATTCCCAATTTTTTGAACTGCATAATTACTATCATTTATCTATATCTTATTTTGCAGATTTTAGGTACGAATTGGCTTCTTCACAGTTCCATTTGTACTTGGCAAAATGGTCAATGTTTAATGCATGTGAGACGTGAAAATATAATATTTCTAATAATTAATTGATATTCTTTTAGCACGTCAAAGAATTAGTGTAAAAGTATTACTTTTCCATATTCTACAGGTGGCCATGACATGTTAGCTGGAGGATCAAGTGTATTGCATGGTCCAGATCCAAGCAAAGGGAGTTCATTTGGTATGTTCTGAGAAAGCTGTCTCTGTCTATTCATTAAATCATGTTACCCAGGTAAACGCTGCTATATCCATAACCTGAATTGAGATGGCGTTTCTTTTATATTTATGTTTTACATGTTGTAGATCAGGGAGTCAAGAAGGTTATTTATAAAAAGAAGTTACATTCCTCTATTTGTTGCTGAGCTTCAATATTCTGTTATATGTTGGCCTTCTACTTTTCACCAATCGAAAAATTGAAATAAGGCGGTGATTTTGTCTTTATTTTGTTGGTTTTCATCATCAAATTATTGGTCGGATTCATGCCAATTGCAAACAACTAATCTCAAAATAAGTAGGCCATTCCCATCATGAGAATTCTTTTTCATCTGATAGCCAAGGTTGCTCAAAATACTACGCATTATTATGGTGAAACAACATTGTTGTTTGCCTAATCATGCTTCTAATGTATTGATTTTTTTTCCTTTTTTTTTTTTGTATATAGGCCAAATCATCTTAGCAATTTTGTGTAATGTGCTTCTGTTGAATAGAAAAATTATATTTTTGTGTCAAGAAAATGATGTGAACATGGCAACTGTTTGTGAATGCATGGGCAATTTAATGATAGATTTAGTTATAGCACTGAAACAATTATCTCATAGCGGTTGTGAAATTTGTTTATTTTAGTAAAAGAGATTTTAGATGTTGTGCTTAAAAATACAAAAGCAAGAAGCATTATTGTTATGTTCTTTAAATTGTCAACAATTGCATTATTTTTGAGATATTTTCAGCTTTACTTGGAAAGTATTCAATCTCATAAGGCATTTCTCTCCCGACGCAACTCCAGAGCTACCAAGAAGTTATATAGAAAAATAGGAATGGTAAGTTATGGTAAGTTATGGGTAACCAGGCGGGTACGGATGAAGTTCCGATTCCTAAAAATCTATCCATCTTCATTTTTCGGAGAAAATTTATGGCTCGACTTCGATGGAGATTGAGACCTCCGATACCGACCTAATTTTCGATTTTGCTAAAATTCTTTTATTTTATTTTAGTATTAAAATATTTAATTAATTAGTTAATTATATATTTTTAAAATAAAAAATATTTTTGTTTTAAATAAATATTATATTTTTATTTTTAAAAAATATTATCTGTTTATTTTAAAAAATTATATATATATAAATATTTTATTGGGGTACGAAAAATTGCAGAATTGGAGTGGATTAATGAGAAATTTTTAGGTAGGCTATTTACTATATTATTTATAAACTAAGGCAATTACTAATTTATTGATATGTATTTAATTGTTATATATATATATATAATATATGATTAAATTAGTTTATAAATAATATTGTAAATACATTGTTGACTTTGACACTTAATTAAAAGTAAGAGCGGACACGGTTGGAGGTAAGAGAGGGCTCAAACCCATTGATATTTTTAAAAAAATTATTATACATAATATACTTAGTATATTGGACTAAAATAAATTTATATATTTTCCATATTTATTTTAATGTGGGCTTATATATATGGATTGAAAGAATTATTAAAAATTTTTTTATTTATTTTATAAAATTATTAATATTTAATTATTACACCTTTCACTTCACAATTAATAAAATAATTTTTTTTAAATATTACTTTTCTCATTTTTTTCAGATCTCTATTTACACTTTTTTTTACTTGCTCTACAAATTCAATTTTTTGTTTTTTTTGTAGATAATTTTATTGGAAAAATTGTGATTATGAGCCATTTTGAGAGGGTAATTTTGGTGGATTTTATAATTTGGTTTTGAGAAAAAGATCTGAATATGCATTTTTTGATATAAGAACTATAAATTAATGTATTTATATGTTCAAAAATTATTTATAAGGATACTGTATGAGACATGTTTTAGATTTTTTCTACTTTTCTCTTATTTTTTAATTGAATATTGGATTAACCATACGTCTAGTTTATAACGAATTTTACTTCTTTTTTTTTATAGGACTACAAAATTCACTTAAGATTGTTTTATTTTATTTATTCTCAGTCACTTTCTTAATTAGATTTTTTTACATGAATGATGTAGGGATGACAATGGAATTCACATCCGTAAAACTTCGATCCGAAACGGTTTTGAATGGGACGGATTTTTGGACTATTGAACGGATTTGGATCAAATTTCAAGAAAAATTCGAAATTTAATTTTCTGAGAAGGGCCAATATACCTTGCTACGAATATATTTTTAATATAATATATTTTCAATACATATACAATTAATATATATATATATATATATATATTTTATAACTATGATAATAATACATTCTAATTTTTTAAACATACAAATTAAATTGTTAGAAACATTAGATTAATGAAAATTTTATATATATATATATAATACTTATTTACATTCTCTAATAAACACTTTAATTATACTCTTATATAACTAAAATTTTTACAATAACATCATTGTGTAGAAGCTTCTATTAGTTAATGATGTTATTATATAACTAATATATATATATATATATATATATAAAAGATTTTCATTAATTTAATGTTTCTAACAATTTAATTGTATGTTTAAAAAATTGGAATGTATTTTTATCATAGTTAAAATTTTTTTGTACATTTAATAATATTGATTTATATTTAAATCATTGTTAAAATAGCTAAAAATTGTTCATATTAAAAGAATTGTACATTTGTTACAAATTAAATAGTCTATTCAAAATATTTTTAAAAAATTTTAACATTTCCAATGCTAAATTTTATTTTTAAAAAAATCAATTATTCAAAGAATTAGAGAATATTCAAAATATGTATTACCCATAATAAATATAAGAAAAGTAATAATATGCTTTTCTAACTATAAGCAAATAAATTTAACAAAAATCATATGGAAGTAGAAAAAATAATTTATTTTGGGTAAGTAATTGAAAATAAAAAAATTATGAAATAATAATTTTAAAAGAACGTCGGTATAAAATAAACTTTTCATCAGAACCCACCCACCCCGCCCGAAATCCCATTTCAATTCGGCATTTCCATTTTCCATTCATTCCTAACCCTAACCTTGGCCTTCAATAGCCAACGTTTTTTCTCTTTTGTATCCATTCATCAGTACCGACAATCTTTCTCTACTTTTGAATCCCTTTCCACTCACTACAGTAGACAAAGTTTCCATTTCTAGGCTTCAGCAGCATTTCCTCCCTTGGCTGCTTCCACCCCTTCCAGTCCACATATAGAAAGAGAACAAAGAAAGGAAGTGATTTGGAATAGAGTAAACATTTCCACTCTAGTTGCTTTTGCTTTAAATTTTTTTTTTTTTCCGTTTTTGCTGTTGGGTTTCTAATTTTTGGATAGTCTTAATCTACCTCTCTTCTTGTAACTTCTTGTAATCTGAGATTTAAGTTGTTGGGGTTCTTCATTTGCTCGATTGAAGCTTCTGCTATTACCAGAAAGGTTGCTGCTCTTCATTTACTCAGTACTGTATTTTTTTTCTATAGTTTCTTCTTCTGGTTATGAGAATTGACTAATTGATTTCCATATTAGATCTGTAACCTAAAGTGCTTAGTGCTAAGAATTGTTATTTCTCTGTGTTTTCTGATTTTCTTTTTCTTTCTGAAATTTGTTGATTTGGCTATTAAATGCGTGACTTTATGATTTTTTTGCTTAGTACTGTATTTTGTTGAGGTTGAATATTCAATAGTTGCTCATCCTTATGATTTCTTTCTTCTTCTTCTTCCCCTTTTATTCCTCTTGTTCTCTTTTAAATAAGTATTTAGATATTAAGAGATGCAATTGGAAGCCTTATAATTTATGATAAGGATCCAATACGCAAAAGACAAAGCATATGTTTATTAATTAGTTGGAAATTCAACAATTATAGTAATTAGTTGGTAAACTACTGGCATAACAAGTATGAATACATGTCCCTATATGCATGGTCGCTATATATAGAAGTTAAGCTGATTAATCATGTGATATTAAGAAATGCCCAAGACTAGAGATTATTTGTAGATTTGGATTGTGTGGTATTGGGTATATGGAATAATGAAAATGACAATTAATTTTAACTTAGCTCGGGGGGATATAGCTCAGTTGGTAGAGCTCCGCTCTTGCAATTGGGTCGTTGCGATTACGGGTTGGATGTCTAATTGTCCAGGCGGTAATGATAGAGTAAACTTCATTTAAATCTTGAGTAAATCTTGGATAAATTTTAGTTAAATTTTAGATAAATATTGGGTAAAGCTCGTGTAATTTTAAGTTTCATTAATTTTTTTGATAAATTTTGAACAAATATTGAGTTATGATATTTCTGTAATATTTTTAGTGCTTTTGACATTTTTTAAAAAAAAAAAATTCAAGGGACATGAAATATTTAAGTGTTTTTTTTTTTTTTTCATTTTTGTAGGAATCCTTTATTTTATTTATTTATTTTGCGCAAATGGGTCCTTCAAAATTGTTGGTCGATTTGCTCCATCTAATAAAATTCTAAAGTCATCCCACGTGATTTGAAAAATTACATATTCCATATTTTGTTTAGTTTATGACAAATCCCCACTTAATTTTTTGAAGCTCTTAACTGAATTTCATTAATTTGTCACTATCATGAAGGACTAATTTACTCTCCAGCCACCTAAGTTCCCAATATTATATAATCACCACTTAATTAATTATTTTATTCTTCTCTCAACTAAAGTTGATGACCTCCACAGGGAGTGGAATGAATATTTAGATTTGTGTTTTAAATTTTATGATAATTTCCTCCACAATCACATTTTCTAGAAAAGTATTTGCATTGTGATGCTTCATATGTCACGAAAACGAAAGTGATAATGAAGATGAAGCTTGGGAAAGTGGACTCAAGAAACTTGGGAAAGAAGGATTTTGAAAGTGACTAGAGAAGCTTTGATGTCTATAACTTTTCTTCCCCTTCTTTTTTCCTTTTCCATTTACTCCAAAATTCTCTCTTAGTAAGTTAAACATTAGAGTGAGCATGTTTATTCAACTAGAACATTTTCTTACCCTTGTTAACTCGTAGGAACTTACAGAAATAATTTGATCCAATTATTTGATGGTACCAAAGATCACAAAATGAAAAACTTGGTTTTTTATTTTACAATTAAGGATTTCAATTGAAAATTTGAATTTAAAATATTACAGTTTTAATCATCAGACAAATTAAATATCACCAAACTAAATGAAAGATTTTTTTTTTGTTGTCTTTCAAGAGTCTCGAACTAGAGATTTAAGGAGAAATTCAGTTCCTTTTTGGCCGCTCAAATAGACTTATTTGATAGTATAGCTAGTTGAAATTAGAGCTGACAATCCGTATTGTATCATTTATAAATATGTTGTGTCACTATTTGTATCATTTAAACATTTCATTTTATGTCGTGCAATCATTTAATCGTTTATAAATTTATATACTTATATATATATATATATGTATTAAACATGTCGTTTCGTGTCATTTAATTGTTTAAACGTGTCGTATAATCATTTAAACGTGTTGTTTTGTACTATATAAAATATTTTATATATTTTTAAATGTGTCTAATCGATAAGCGTATTTTATTTTACAAAAGTCCATTTTGTATTGTATCGTATCAAAAATTGTCGTCTCTAGTTGAAATGACTTAAAAGTTTTTTTTTTTTTTTTCAATATTTAATAGTTAGGTTGTGATGGGGATGAAATGTAACTTTCATGCCAAACACATTATCCCCAAAATTCCACAGGTCAGATCTCACCATAATGTAAGAAGTAAAGAACAAAAAACTAATAATTTGACCAAATAAACACTTATAAACTTTGGATAAAAACAAATCGTTAGATAATTTTAATGTTCTAGAACATAGCGATTGTGCTCATACATCTCAAGTTGTACAGGCCAATTTTGCTTACTAATTAGGTCCGCTATTTGGCGATATTGGCATCTATGTCCCTACTTGTGGGGTTGTATTGTTGCCCTCAGCCTTATCTTCAGACCCTGAGCCTGACTAGCTAGGGTTTTAACCATTTCTATCTATGCTTGTACTTTTCTAAATGCCTTAACCATAGAATCCATACATCCATAAGTTATTGCATATTTTTGTGGTAGAGCCCGGATTCTAAGTCAGAAGTGCATTACTTAATTGTACTTATTAAATATTAAAAATGATATAAATAATAAATTTATATATTATTACGTATATATAAATTATCCAATCTCAATTCTTCCGTTGTCCATGCCGTTGCAATAATCAGAAGAAAAATTCCACTCTAACCAAAGTATAATAAAATTATATGAACCCTAATATTTAGTTGATTATAGAGAACATAGCAAAGCTAGTATGTTTATAACGAAATTGGAAATGTGTGAATAAAGCTGATAATATATATATATATATATATATTATAATGATTAAATAGCATATACTTACGTAACGATACGATATGTTTATATATAATAGAGATAGTTGTAAAAAATAAACTGAGCTTTTAAAGTTATATCAAATTTAAATTGTATTTTTCATATTTTTATTTAAATGTACAAATTTTTAAAAGTTTATTAATTTATAAATTTCTGGAGAAACTCTGCTGACATTATATAAAATTCTGATTAAATTAAAACGATTATGCTGACTAGAAAATTGAGTCATTTCAGAAACTTTAAAATATCATCGTTTTTATTTTTTCTAAAATTTTAAAATATAAATCTCTCTTTAAATTTGAAAAAAATAATACATATATTTATCGTGATTAGGAATTGTCTAATCAGCAAAGCAATGAAAAACATAAATTTTACTAAAAGTAGAGTTTTCAGGAAAGATTTATATTTTAAAATTTTAGAAAAAATAAAAACGATAACATTTTAAAATTTTTAAGATGACTCAACTTCTTAATTAGCTTTCTAGTTAACACAACTTTTTTAATCTCCTCTGAATTTTATATCATGTCAAAGAAATTTTGCCGAATGTCATAAATTGATAAAGTTTTAAAAGTTTGTGTAATAATAGAAAGTATAATTTAATTTTGATACAATTTTAAAAATTCAGTTTATTTTTGATAATTATCCATATATAATAGGACACATATTATTAGCCTGACATGTGACCTTAGAGCATCTTCAACCTTGCAATTGTAACATATGGTCCTACTACCATATCAATAAAATTTCAACTACATTTTTAAACACATTTCTTTCCTATAATTGTTATGAATTTCAATTTATGGGATCCAATTAATATTTTAATATATTATAATCACTATTAATAATTAAAATGTTAATTTTTTATTATCAAATGAATTGAATTTTATTGTTATAAATAATTAATATTAAAATTAATAAATTGTATAAAAAATAATTATAAAACTTTTTAAAAATTAAATACATTTCATTGATAAAAATATATTATGTTGTATCTTATTATTATTATTATTATTATTATTATGTTAATAAAACTAATTATATTATTAATTTTTTAATTAATTAACTTTAATTTTATAATAATTATATTCATATTATTAAATATAATTAATTATATTAATTTAATTTTAAACTTTATATTACAAAATTAAACTCATCAAATTAATTATATTTTTAATTTTTATATTTGTAAACTTTAATTCTATAATAATAATATCAATAATTATATTTATTTTATTAAGTATAAATTATACTTAATTAATTATATTAACCATTAATTATATATTAATTAATTTTAATTATATAAATCAATAAATAATATTATTTATTAATTTTGTTTAAATCATTATTAAA
>CATIWF010212582.1:0-16008 GCA_949630135.1 Balakata baccata
AATGTAAGATTGAATTATTAATTAGATTAATAATGATAAGTCTTATTTTAATTAGAACGCAAATTATCACTCATTAGTATATTGACTAATAGGGTTTGACATGCTGTGACCCTAATCAATATCGGGATCATAACGAGAGGATTTAATATTATGATTTAGAGGTCAAAATAATATTTGTGATTTTATCATTAATTAAAAAGAGAATTCCGGAAGGATATTTTATATATCTGGGTATACGAGGAATTCAGAAATTGTGTCCGATATAATATTAAGGAGTTAATATTATATTTCCGTTTATATAAAATTATTGACCTTATAAGTCATACCAAATACTTTATTAGTTTAGTCCAAATAAAGATGTGGGAAGTAATTTAATTAAGAATTAAATTAGAAATGATCACATATATTTTTGAATTAAAATTAATATTGATTAATTTTAACTATTTCTCCTATTTATAATTTTAATTAAAGTATTAATTAAAATTATAATAATTTAATTAAGTTGTTAATTAAATTAATTATAGTGGTACATTAAAGTAATTACCACATATAATAGAAGAGAAGATTGATTCTATGATTAATGATGATAGCTAGAAAATTAGCTATGCAATTATTGCACCATCCTTATATCATAAATCAAAATTTAAAAAATAAATAAATAAAATCAAAAATCAAAAGTAAAAAAAAAAATGTCAGAAACTTAAATTTGGCCAACCGCTTAATTAATCCTTCAGAAGGATTAATGAAATGTGGTGGGTGTAATTAAGGAATCAAAGAGGGTTCCTGAGTTCGGTGTGTGAGAAAATTTTGTTTTCTCTCAAAATGTTTCTCTTTGATTCAAAGAAGAAATTTGTGATTATACATCTAGAACTAGCAAAAGAGTTTTATCAATGCAAACAAAGCTTTTGGTTTTTTTGTTTGATTTACACCTTAGTGATCTCAGTAATAAAAGGTTTGTCTTAATTTTTTTATTTTTCCATTTTGTTCTTCAAAATCATGGGATGATCTAGGCAAAATGGAAATTATCCATAAAAGTTAACAAAATATGTTTTGTTAAAAGTTATGGATAAATGCTCAAGGTTAACATGAAAAGTGTGTTTTCATATCATGCAATATTTGATTGCATGTTTCGGTAAAATTTAAAATTTTTGAAATCTATAATTTTGACCGATACCTAGAGCTCCCCTCAATCCAAAGAACATAAATGCTTCAACTGCCATCCAATAGGAATATGGATATAACCACATGACACGATATAGATATAGGCGAGATACAAGCATACGACAAATTCTAAAAAATTGGAATACAGATAGGGAAGCGATGCAGTATAATAAAATATAATAAAAAAAATAAAACTAAGTTAATTAAATATCTAATTTTATACAATAATAATAATTTAATTTATAGAATTATTATTAAAATATTAAACTAATTTTTTAATATAGATATTAAGGAATCCACTATGGCATGAGTAGTAAAATTTCAATTGATTAAATGGTATATTTGTCATAACAAAATTATAAACCTTAGAAAATGATTATAAATAGTGACACTTTGTCTTCTACCTCCAAAATATAGTCTCACACATCACTCTCATACAAATTAAAGATGGCTGCTGTAGTTTGCGCTACACCTGCAGTTCTCTTTCTCATCACCGTGAAGTCTTTCTCCGCCAAAAAAAAGCTAAAAAAAAGTGGATGATCTATCGGAACTGTGTCCAAATCTGTGTCCTCACATATTCCAGCTGTGTCCGGGGCTTTAATCTCGTTTCCAATCAACAACATGCCACGTGGCGTGTCTGACATGTGTCCAACACGTGTCCGCGTATCTGTATGTCCGACATACTAACTCTTTCCTTGTCTGGTATGTCCATGCTTCAGTGCATCTTTGCATTAGAACTTGTAGCTATGTAGCATTTAATTGTAAGATTAAGACAATTAATGTTATAAATTAGTGTTTCACTGTAAGTAATGTCTTCTTCTTATGAAGTTTATTTGAGGAGAAATTTTAGGTAGATTATATAATCATGTTATTCATAAATTAATCCAATAATTAAATGATATATATGTATATTGCATTTACTTCAACTAATAAAAATAAAACAATTAAATATATACATATCAATGAGTAATTGGATTAGTTTATGAATAATATAGTAGAGATAAACTATCTAAAAAAAATTTCTTATTTGAGGGGTTTTAGAAGTACACGCAAGGATTAAGTGGGGATTGCAAAAGAACTCCGTAAGCTTCATAGGGAAGGAATCAACAATGCTACTAACTCGATCAAAGTGGTTGCTGTCCGTTTTGCGACAGTTGCATTTGCCGCTATTTTCACAGTTCCTGGTGGCGACGACAATGAAGGAATGGCTATGATGGTGAAGAGTTGCGCATTCAAGATATTCTTTTTATCTTTAATGCTATGGCTCTCTTCACATCGCTGGCTGTTGTGGTGGTACAAATCACAATAGTCAGAGTCAGAGGGAAGATGAAATTATGTTTAATTTCATCTATCATCACTTAATTTATATTATTAGAGGAAAATTATATAATTTTTTTATCAGATAAAAGTCATCCTAATTTTAGTAAAATTATTTTCAGCGATTTTTTATTAGTCAACAATTGAAAAATCACACTAACATTTTATTTTAGCACCTAATATATAACACGTTACTGTACAAATTAAATAGAGCACCGCGTATGTTTACAACTCATCATCTAGATCAGCACTATAAGTTAAGAATTTTGTCAACTGCAATATCAGCGCTCTATTTACCTATATAGTGACATTATTTGATTTGTATAATAATATAGTGTGTTATGTGCCGGCTGGGATATTACCGTCACTTTTCAGGTTGTTAACTATTAAAAAATCGCCGAAAATAATTTTACTGAAACCAGATGATTGTTGGACAAAATAAATTATATAATTTTAGTGCAATAATATTAAAAATTAAGTAACCATAAATAAAATTAATCCACGAAATCAGAAAGGCGAGTTGCAGAGGTGATAATAAATAAGCTAATGGGGTTGGCTTCTGTTTGCACTTTGGTGGCCTTTATTTCATCAGCTTATACAAGAGTTGGTACGTAGGCATCATTAGTGGGCTGCATATCTTGTTTCGGTGATTGGAGCATTTATAATGGCCGGAGTTCTCAAGTATTCTAATAGTGCTGCAGCCAGTTCTTGGAATATTTCCGATTGTGATTCTGAAGTAAACGCAATTTATGCCATTTGATTTCTCAGTTTTATTTCATAAAGAAATATCAAAAAATCAAACTTTTGACCTTTAGGAGATGAGATGGGATTGTAGGGTCTCTTTTCACTAGCAAAAGTCTCGAATTCATGTTCTAAATATATGGAGCATCTTGTTGACAGTAGCAATTGCAAGTTTTGATACAAAGTCTAGTTAGTCTAGACTTTAGTTTAGATTTTGCTTTCATACTTGCATTTTGTAATAATTAATTTTATATTTAAAAGCTCTAAAAATTTGTAGAAGTTAGTGTTTTGTGGCTTAAAATTAGATAAACAATTTTTCTTAATTTAAGGAGCAAGTAATTAGTTGTTGATGACTTTTTGCTGTACAAGTACTTTTCGTAAGTAAATGAAAATAAGTCTTTTGTTCCAACAACAAAAATCTCTCGTTAAGTCCAAAAGCTTCGACACATCTTTAAAATTTGGAATAAAAACCACTTTATAATTAATGGACCTGTTCGCTGCAACTCAAGTTTGTTATGAACATGTATACATCGTCACTAATAGATAAGTAGGTACAAGCAAAGGAAAAAATTGACTTTTTTTTTTCATTCATAAAACCATAGCATTAATTCAACAAAAATCAAATCTTCAATCAAAGGAAATTTACAAAGAAACTAATTTCCTGATTAAATTCCCATCTGCATAAATAAACTAGCTTTTTCAACGAGGATAGTCTTGCATAATAAGTACAGAGCAATGCAAGTTCGATCTCGTAATACTTGTATCACTACATGGCAAATCGATCGAGAAAAACTTGTCCTTCTTTTACTTTCAGCATATAAACTCCGCATATTTTCTTACCAAACAAACAAAGTTTTATATTCTGTCCGGTGATTGGTTTGTGCTTTGTTTGGATCCAAGAGTTCAAAATAATATTACTCCCGTGAAAGATCCTCATGGGGGCTGCTTCCCTTTTTGGGATTTTTATATAAAATATTTACCATTATGGGCACGGGCACACAATTTCAAAAATTCCCACTATAGGATTTTTGCAAAAAATATTTATCCTTTAGAGATTTTTTTTTTTTTTTTGATGTGGAGGGTTGAAAAGTTACAAATTTCCGTCCCCTTTTGAGTGGCGGAGGATAATTGTCCATCTTTTAGAAAAGAGGACAGAGACTGCTCAGCTTAGGTTTTTTTTCTTTTCCTTCTTACATGAGCTGCGGACTTTTTTTTTTCCTCTTTATTTTATTGCTTCTAATTTGACTTTGTTTTATATTCCTACCTTATCACTTTTTCACTAATTTTTGTTATTGACATTTTTAACGCACATGGATCTGAAGAAAAATGAAATAGCAATATTCATTTCTAATATTTATTAAAAAGATTAAAATAAGATTTTAAATTTTTTTATTTATTTCTTTAGCTTATGTATTATGTGAGCATCTATTGCAGCAAACTCATAAAGCAGATAAAAATATTATATATAAATTATATATTTACAATTTACATGTGATATAAGTTTTACATATATTTTGTATGATTCTTATCATTTAATATAAATGACAAATGTTAATAAAATTTCAGGAATATAATTTTTGTACATGGTAACTTAAGTTTTGTAAATTTTCTTCATTTTTATTTTTTTTAGTAATTATTTGTTGTATAAGAAATTATAAATTATAAATTTAAATAAAATTTTCTCATCTTATTTTAGTTTATTTATCAACAAAAAAAAAAGTCAAAATGTTGCGGTACAAAATACTACAAATATTTCCTGGCTCTTTTTTTTAGAGAAGAAAACAGAGCAACTAAATCATTTGCTGGCCCTAATTAGTTTTACTGGAAACTTTTTCAGTTTACCTTTATAGAGAAAAATTATATTCAACTAGTAGCATTTGACATTTTGTGACTTTCACTTTGTTATCTCTTGATGATTAATTTTTATTATTTAATTGTTTTTTTACTTTTTCTCTTATTATTGTTTTTATTGTCATTTTTATTTTATCAAACAATATTCGATAATATTCTATCAATTGAATTTAATAAAAACAATATTAGTAAGTATAAGCATTTTACATCAATTAATCGAAAGAAATTAAAAATTTTGACTAAAACGTAAAATGAAATTTTTGCTCCGGAATGCAAATTGCAAAATTGATCATTCAAAGCTTTTCTTTCTTCAATTTTAGTCGTCTATTCAAAATCGAACAGATCTATTGCTAGGAAAGGTTTGCTGGAGAGAGAAAGATGTCATTGTCAAGGTGAATTTAAAGAAATGAAGGGCATTATCAGGGTGATTTGGTGTGGAGGAGGCTGCCTAGCTAAGAAGAACGTGAAGAAAATAGAAAAGAGGAATAAAAAATATAAAAACAAAACAGAGAAAAGACTTTGCATGTTTCGGCCTTTGGTGGATGTTGATGGGGTTGGCGCCGTCGGCAACAATGGAGTTTGGAGAGAGAATTGATTTTGGGGGATCTGTAGTAGCTACAGATCAGAGGATTGCAAAACGGTATCGTTTTCAAGAGGTGTTGTAGAGTAATGCTTTTAAAACGGTATCGTTTTATATCAAAGGGCAAAAATAATAGTGCACTTTAGTAAAGCTAAAGTGACCTTTGCAGGGCTTTATTATATTGAAAGATAATTGCCCTAGTAAAACAATATGCAACCTATATGCATCAATAGGCAATAGCTTTGAGAGGAGAGAAGGCTTTGCAACAATAAATAAAAGTTTGACCAAAACAATAAACAAATTCAATAATGATGCGGACAACTTTTTTTTACTTTGGTTTAGCTCTATCCACCTATTGGAGAAACGGACATTATGTCCATTTTTTTATATGGCGGACTGATACTGTATATTTTTTTAAAAAGAGGACGGAGAGCATTTTGACTAAAGGAAACGGTAAAAGTGAAATCGGATTTCCATACTCTTACAAAAAAAAAAAAAATAATAATATTAATTTTTGTCTACGCCTCAAATGGAGTTGCGGAATGGAGTATTTTGGTTATATTTTTTAACTTAATTATATTTAATATATCTATTTAAATTATTAATTTCATTCACATTAAAATAAATTTAAAATAAAAATAAAAATTTATAAATTATTCAATATTTTATAACTCATCCTTAACTAATGAAAATGATAATATTTTTGAAACATTATGATAGCTAGAAAAAAATTATGATATTTTTGAAATAGAAAAAATTCACTAGAGTTTTTTTTTTAGTTTTAAGGAAAATATATAACATAAATCAGTTTTTTACATGATAATAAAATTTTGAAATTCTAAATTTTTTGCTATAATTATAAGATTACAATGTGAGAATCACATGTTAGTTTATTTATATAAATTAAAAAATATGCTTTCAAATACTATGATAAATTAGTATTTAGTAAAAAATAAAATAAAATAATAAATAAGTAAATTACTTATATATATATATATATATATATATATCGGGGCGGGATATGAGGTGGAATATATAAATATTATCTCCACCTCATTTTCGCTAAATGTCATTTCAGATTTTTCTATAATCTGTCCTGACTTCAGTCAAAAATCAAAAAATTCATCCCATTCAGGATGGGTGCGAGATAGGAACTCATGAGTCTGGATTAAATTCACATCTCTAAATGTTTAAAAAATCCAAATATCAATCAGAAAGTGAGAACTTGAAAGGAAAATAAATGAAAAGAAAAAAGCTGGAATTTTTCAAAACATTTACTTTTTTTCCATTTATTATTTAATTGTGTATAAAAATAATAAAAAGGTTAATTATCTTCTCAATCCAGCATCAGATTCTCACTAGTGATCGGGAATCTTTTTGCCAAATAAATTGACATATAAATACATAAAAAAGGCTTGGCAATTGAATAATTGAGCTATTTTTCTTTTGTCCTCTTCATATTTTCCAAGTCAGGCGACTCTACATTAGCATATCGAACCTTTGTTATAGATGAGATGATTATTCAAATTTTTATTTAATTTGTTTGTTTATTTCTGTACACATCTTCTTGATAATCAAGTCTTGATTGAGCTTCTACCGACCAAGAAAAGTATATGTATGAAAAAAATTTTGATTGATTTAATTTACTACGTTATTTGTACACTAATATAATTATATAATAATTTTATATACAGTTTTATTTACATCCATCAATATAAGTAATTGTATAATTTATAAATAATGTAATTGTATATATATTGCAAGGAAGTTTTAAATGACGATGATAACCACGATGATGGTATTGATTCCTAAGAACCAAACAGACATGATACACGAGGGTTGCATTTGGCAATTTTTGGTCGCAAGTGAGGGACCATTCCACTTTTGATTTTATATAAAATTCAAATCAGATCAATTCAAATCAATACTCTATAATCTTGCCAATTAATTAATTTTATAATCTTATAAATTAAGACTTCAAAATAAATAAATCAGTCTTCACTTGGGGAACTATACCATATTTGGTTAAACTTTTACGAAGAAAAAAAAAAAAAGAAAGAAAAACTTTCGTTAGAAATTCCACTTTTAAACTCAAATTTACATCCGCAACGATTTTTTTTAGAAATTAGAATATGAGTTTCATGCAGGCCAACTTCCTGTTTAGTTTCTTTTTTTCTTTTTTCAAAAAAAAAAAAAAAAAGCCGAACAAAAATGTGGCTGGTAAAAGACAGAAAAATAGAACAGAGAAATTACGCGGTGCAACAAATTTTTTTGTTTTTTAATGTTTTATTTTTGAAATGAGAGCTACATGTTACAGAAACGCGCAAACATTTGTCCTATTTTATGACTTTTTTTTTGTGGTGGTACAACTAACTTTTTCTTAATAGATAAATCGGGTTATTTTAAAAAATTTATGAATTTGAATTCGATTAAATACATGTTTAACGAGAGATAAAAAATTTTAATTGTAGTTAAATTATGAATAAAACAATTAAAAAAATAGAAATGAAATGTGGGTTATCTTATGCGGGGCCCTCTGTTTGTTCTGTGGCAATGGCGGCCTTGACTCAAGTGTCGCCTCAGTCAACGATTATGCTCTTTTCTTACTTTTCTATCTCATACACCATGACCATGCCTTAAAAAGCAATATTCTCCAATATTAATTTCGTTATAAAATTCGATTATAAGTTATTTCTCTTTATCATTCTCGAATTTGTTAATAATATTTAGTTTTATAGAAAATTAATATTTTATTTTAAAGTAATTCATTTTTACAAGCAAATTACTTTACTTTTGAAAATTGTGCGGAGTTAATATTGGAAACACAAATCATAAGGGTCTAAATATTGAATTGAAGATCTTCAGTTTTAATCCCATGAATACATCAATAGATGATCCAATTAAGTAAAACCAAGTGATAGCTACTTAACAATTATTATTCTAAATATTAGGCTCTAATTGGAAAGCAAAGATAAGAGTGTGATAAATGTCTAAATTCAGATTTAATGCATTCTTTCTTGTCCATTCTAAAAATTGTAAAAGAAAAGATCAGGAAAAAAAAAAATTAAAGTTAATATGATATACATGATATTTTTGTCTAAAAATATATTTCCATTGCTTAATTAATTCATCTCTTTACTGAGGAGTAGATTAATTGATATATTTTTTATAAAAATTAGGAGATATTTTAAATTTAAATTTTTTCACCAAAATTTATTGAAATTGATGAAAATTTATTATTTTTATAGTACAGTTAACCTCGTGATGTAAAAAAAATTTAATGAAGAGAACAATAATTGTTTATTTATTTTTTTAATTTGAATCCAAATGAATCAATCTAGGAGAGAAAAATCTGATACTACTGAACTAATGACTCAAAATAAGGGATAGAAGAAAATTTTGACAACGTTGGTGTCCCTCATTGGTGATCCAGTGTAAGTAGGCTGGTCACGTGCACATGTAAGTCTGGCTACAACATAATAAACTCAACGCTGTAATTATTGCTACCATCAATGGTAGTTGCCTGAAAGCATGAAATCAATAGTAATCATCAACATCTCACATCTGTGCCTCAGTGCCTCTGGCTTTCAAGTTTCTTTACTCTGCCCAGTTCTTTCGTTCTCTGTTTCTATTCATGGATCTGTAAACTAAAATCTTGAGCATGAACTTTCTTTCAGTAACTATTCCTCCAAAATCTGCTCTATCCCCTATATGATCAATTGATTATCAGATTGTCATCTTTGTTCATATCGAATCTTGAGAAGAATCAAACCGAAGCAGAGGGCGCTTTATTTGACTTTTTCTTGGTGATATACTTGTGCTCCGCAGAGAAATATGAGGAAGCAACTTACAAGGAAAAGAGACGATTCCCCTTTTCATGCGGTGGCGAGAGAGGGAAATTTGGAAGTGTTTATGGAGATGGTAGCTGAAGCTGGTGAAGCAGAATTGATTGAATTTTTGTCAAAGCAAAACCAATCAGGGGAAACTGCTCTGTATGTGGCTGCAGAGTGTGGCCATGCTGATTTGGTGAAGGAGATGATCAAGTTCTATGATACTACTTCGGCTGCTATTAAAGCCAGAAATGGTTACGATGCTTTTCACATTGCTGCCAAGCAAGGTCACTTGGGTATGCATATTTATTGAAATTTTTATGTATCAGATATAAAATCGATCTATATTAATTGTTGATTTTGAGTGTTTTGATGATTGCAGAAACATTAACAGTTCTGATGGAGGCTAACCCTGAACTTGCAATGACTTTCGATTCATCAAATACGACGGCGTTGCACTCTGCTGCATCACAGGGACATGTTGAAGTGGTGAATTTGCTGTTGGAGAGAGGTAGCAGCAATTTGGTAACCATAGCCAAATCCAATTCTAAAACCCCCCTGCACTCTGCTGCAAGAAATGGGCATTTAGAGATACTCAAGGCTCTTTTAAGTAAAGAACCTGGGATTGCAACAAGGATTGATAGAAAGGGCCAAACAGCTCTCCATATGGCTGTTAAAGGGCAAAACGCTGAGGTTGTTGATGAGCTGATTTTGTCACATCCTTGTTTGATAAACATGGTTGACTCTAAGGCCAACACAGCTCTGCATATTGCAGCCCGCAAGGGTAGGCTTCAGGTAATCACAATTCACTCACCCCTTTGATTTAGCTGTTAGAATACAATTGATAGATAGGATAGTTGATTGTTATTTAGTGTTTGGTAAATTGCATTGAGCTGTTGTTATTGGAATGTTATATGTTATTGTTGCAGATTGTAAGGAGGCTACTAAACCAAGGGGGATTTGACAAAGTAGCTATTAACCGATCTGGAGAAACTGCTTTTGACACTGCTGAGAAAACAGGGCACTCAGAAATTGCATTTATCTTAGCAGAATATGGCATCCGGTCTGCAAAATCAATGAAGCAAACAACAACGAACACAGCTCGCGAGCTAAAGCAAACAGTGAGCGACATAAAACATGAGGTTCATGACCAGATTCAGACCACACGCCAGACACGAAAACGCGTTCAAGGCATAGCCAAGCGGCTCAACAAAATGCATATAGAAGGACTTAACAATGCAATAAACTCAACCACTGTTGTTGCTGTCCTTATAGCAACCGTTGCATTTGCTGCCATCTTTCAAGTCCCTGGGCAATTCGCCGATGACCCAAAACATCTCGCCCCGGGACAATCAGCTGGAGAAGCGAATGCTGCTTCTAAACCCGCGTTTATGATTTTCATCATATTTGACTCCATTGCTCTCTTTATCTCACTGGCTGTTGTGGTTGTTCAAACTTCAATTGTAGTGATCGAGAGGCAGGCGAAAAAGAAACTCATGTCAGTGATTAACAAGCTAATGTGGTTGGCCTGTGCACTGATCTCAGTTGCATTTCTTGCACTGGCATTTGTTGTTGTGGGAGATAATCAAAGATGGTTGGCTGTTTGGACAAGTGTTATAGGGTCAGCAATCATGGCAACCACAATTGGGACTATGTGTTATTGTGTAATTGTTCAGAAAATTGAATCCTCCAAATTGCGGAGCATTAGAAGATCATCCACGAGTAGGTCACTTTCAGCATCAATGTCTGTCATGGCAGAATCTGAGATTTTAGAGAATGAGTATAGGAACCTCTATGCAATTTGAGACTTCTCATCTTGTTGCATTCACATTTTTCTTTTAATTTCTCCATCTTCCCTATATTTGTAACTTGACTTGACTCGACTCAAACATTTGTCAGAGTTAATCTTAGAATGATAACATATATTTTTCTATGGCAAATTAGCAATTGCAATCTAATTAAGAAGATCGCCGACTGCCGATCGTCGAAGCTAATCTCCCATATGCAATCATTAATCGTTTCCTAAAGCAAATAGTTGACTGGTTAAAGATTAGTGTGTTTTTGTTCCTTCTGCTATAAGAGGATTTCATTCTATTATGATGAATTTACAAATCTTGAAAGTTGAATTATTAAGACTCACATATTCTAAGATTTATGTTTAATTATTGAATATGTAAATTATAAAGTTATTTGGGATAATTGCCCGATTGATACCAAACCTTATTAGTTTGTTACAATTTAATAATAAATTTTTTAATTGTTATAAATTAGTACATAATATAAATATTTTATAAATGTTCAATTTTCCGGCATTGGAAATATGACATAGCCTAACATATTACTTTATTATTCACGTTAGATTTATTTTCTCATAAAAATACACTTAAAATTGCCACAATTCGATAAATTATTTTTATTTGTATAATTTATTTTTCTTCAATCTTTGACAACGATGCTGTTTGAGTGTATTTTTTGGAAAAAATAAATAAGACATGAATAATAGAGTAATGTGATATATCATGTCATATTTTTTTGTGTCGAAAATTATCAATTTATAACAATTAAAAGATGTACCAAATTGCAACAAAATGATAAAATTTAGTATATTTTTATAATTAGCCCGAGTTATTCTTTCTAATGCAGCGAGTAAATAATAATGATCATCAATCAAATAATCAATATTTTATAAAATTGGATTGGAGATCGAATTGTTCTCGAGCAGAATCCGCTAATTTCATATTGGGTTTGTATCGTGTTAATTATTATGATATTCAATTTATTATTATTATACCCAGATTTTATATAAATGATAAATATTAATGAAGAGAATAAAAGGCTATTTTCCTTTAAATTATAATGAAAATGCTATACTCTGTAAGGAAAAAAAAAAAAGGAAAAAAAATAAAGGCAGTTATGAATTATGATCCGAGTAACTAAAAGCTATTCCAAACAAAAATAAATAAATCGACGGGACAAATGAACCGAACGCATTGAATAAAGGAAAAATCAGCTATATTTGCCGCCGTTTTACACAAAAAGCAAGTGTTTCAATCACTGCTTCACCTGCTCTAACACACAAAGTCTCCCAATTCCAATTTCCAAATCCAAATGAAAATGCCAAATCCTGAATGTATTAGCCCCGTCGTCTGAAAATCAAATTTAAGCTCTCTGAATCCCAAACAGCGCCGCCGTAGCCATGCATATGATGAAACAGCTTCACAAACAAGCAAGCGTAAATCACAGGGGGGACGAAGAGATCCCTACTTCCCAACCACCTCCTTACTCCCCCAAAGCTCTAAAACATCACAGATCTCTTCCTCGATCCATCAACTACCTCTTCAGAGAGCAGCGACTCCTCTTTATCCTCGTCGGAATCCTAATCGGTTCCTCTTTCTTCGTCTTCCAGCCCACTCTTTCCCGCCTTTCCCCTTATGAGCCCCGACCCAGCCTCTCCCGATCCTTCTCCATCTCCACCCGCAGTAGCCTCGATTCTTCATCCTCCTTCCAGAAGCATTCCTTCTCCGCCCGAGTTCCTGCCGGTCTCGCTCGCCGCAGATTGCGGATTGTTGTTACTGGTGGGGCCGGGTTCGTTGGGAGCCATCTCGTCGACAAATTGATTTCTCGCGGCGATGAAGTTATTGTGATCGATAATTTTTTCACTGGGAGAAAGGATAATTTGGTGCATCTCTTTGGGAATCCTAGGTTTGAGTTGATTCGACATGATGTGGTGGAGCCTATACTGTTGGAAGTCGATCAGATCTATCACTTGGCTTGCCCTGCTTCGCCGGTTCATTATAAGTTCAATCCAGTCAAGACTATCATATCCTTTTGAATTTGTGATTCTTAGATGCATATAATTGCAACGAATTGTTCTATTTTTATGTGAGTGATTTTTATGGTGAGATTTTCGGAGGTGTCCTTGCGATCCTTGACTGTGATTCTCTGTTCACAAGACTAATGTGATGGGTACGCTTAACATGTTGGGTTTGGCAAAGAGAGTGGGAGCTAGATTTTTGCTCACCAGCACTAGTGAGGTGTATGGAGATCCGCTTGAGCATCCGCAGAAGGAGACTTATTGGGGACATGTAAATCCAATAGGTTAGCAGCTAATGACAACATTTATCTATGTTACACTTGAGACAGTTAAATTAATTATTGATAACTGTATTTCCTCGGATAATTGAAACTGATTAGGCGAGAGGAGCTGCTACGATGAAGGAAAACGGACAGCAGAAACCTTAACTATGGATTACCATCGAGGTGCTGATGTTGAGGTAAATGGTGTTATTTAAGTGTACTTAAGCTATTGTGACTTATCATAGTATTCAATTTCATTATGAATACTTGGGTTTCTGTTATTCTTCTTTTCTTTAATTACAGTCTTCCCTGAACCTGTATGATGTCATGCATCTTTAAACTATTTTTCTTGTACAAAGTGTTATGAAGAATCAGTGCTCATGCATCCTGCAGCTACAAGTTTCTCTGCTAGGAAATTATATTAAATATCAGATAATCAACTCTATAAAAAAAATAATAATAATAATAATAATGTGTAATAGTCCTAGAATGCACTATCTTCGATTGTAAAATCTCCCTTGCATTGTATAATGTATGCAAGAATTTGATTTAAGCAATTGAATGATTCATGAACTTGTGTGACTTATGGGCATGACAAATGCCCATTTTGAAAGCTCAATAGTTGATTCCTAAGTTTGATGAATTAACAGCATATGGAACCTTGTCTTTTATTAGAGGGAAATGTGACAAAATTATGATGCGACTTAGAAATCTATGAATTTGTGTTCTATCTATATTCTCTTTGATCAATGCTTTACCCAAGGAATACGAAGGTTGAGCTGCTACTCATTTTGTGTATGACTAAAAGTACCTGTTGCAATCTGTTAATAGAACAGATTTGACTATAACTTCAGAAAACAGGAAAAAAAAAAAAGCTTTCATGATAGATCATGTGTGTGACTATAGTCCAGTGTCTGAAACTTTAATTGAAGGTCTAATGCGTAAAATTTGTGCATGAACTTTATCAAAATTGTTTTGTTCCCTCCCAAACCTTTTTTAAGAGGCTCATCACACACCTAAACAAATAAGTTTGGTCTTTTGAACAGTTTTTAGCGATTCTTACTTGATTCTTTTAATTTGTTTTGTTCAAAACATTGGAAAATGAAAGGAAAAAATGCTAAAATAAGAGAAACATTGAAAGAATAAGGAAAATAAATTATACAATAAGTTTTTAAATATTATAAAAAATATAATTTAGGATGTATATAGATCCAATAAATAAGTGCAGAATGGGTTCAAAACATTTTGGAGGCGCAAATAGACTGTCAATAAATTTCGAGTGATTATTCATGTATTTGGCTTAAATTGCATGAAACATTAATTAGGCTAATTTTTGTATGGGACAGACATTCAACTATCGACAATGGAGTTTTCGTTCTTTCTTCCTGCATACTCTATCTTCAACAAGTCCCTTTTTGTGCTACTTTATTATTAATTTTGCCTTTTTCATTCTCAAGTTGGGGATCAAGGGTGAAGCATTCCTTTTGCATCCCCTCTTGAAATTTCTCCATTTTGGAAAAGATTATCCCCTCTTGAAATTTCTCCATTTTGGAAAAGTTTATCAAATTTATTTTGCTATTCACTTTTATCATGCTAGATTTCATATAAAAACTAGAGGTGTGTATTGGTTGTTTTGAATAATGCCAAAAACCATAATAATTTGATATCTTAGAATATTGTTCTGGACTGAACTGAACTGATTTGAAGGGATCAATTGAAGTTTATAGTGTATGGTTATTGAGCTCAATTCATTAGCTTTATAACTCAATTTTGTTCATTATAGGTCAACAGAGCACATTCTGTACTTATATTTTTAGTATAATGAAGACATCTTTTTTTTGGAATGAGAATAAAAAAAAATTTAGACTGAAAATCACTAGAATCATCTGAGGCTATATTTATTTATTTGCACATGTTTACACCTCTTATCCATTTTACAAATAAATTCCTTGCTTATCTGAAATCATTACATAGTGCATTAAATCATGCAAAATTTGTGGCAGGACCATTAATCACATTGTACCTGCAACTATGAAAGATAAGCTCCTTTCTAGTCATAGTTATATTGTTAAATTCAATGTGAAAGATAGTGTCTAGGCTGGGATAAGAAGTTTGGTAGACAGAGCGCTGAATATTTTGTACTGGATATGAGAGACGAGTTGGTGGGAGTGGACTGGAGACAGAGGAATAATAGTGGAGGGTTATCAAGTTTGTTTATTTATTTATTTATTTTTTTCTATAGAGAACAATTTTGCATAGCAACCCTAGAAATATTTGCATTAAAAACAAACAAAAGTGAAATAATGGAAAATGCTAAGAGAACTGAACCCAGCTGCTGAAAAAACTGAATTGGGTTGTTTGGCATTAATCTGAGCAGTGTCCATCCTGCTGTAATTGGGTGCATGAAAATCATAAACCAAGAGTGTCAGGCTATGGACGGTAAAGAACTAT
>CATIWF010212587.1:0-16850 GCA_949630135.1 Balakata baccata
CTATTCACACATTTTCCATTTTGAGCATATGAATACATTAATTCATAGTCCTCATGTCAAGGAACATATATCCGGGTCTTTTTCCCAAAACCGAGTTGTGGGACCCATCCGAATAATCCTCTCAAAATGGCTCATAATCACTTTTTTTCCAACAGTTGCATGATGAGGGTGCACGGTAGAAAAGGAATTTCAGGAAACATGGAAATAGCCATTGCAAAATAGATTAAAAGGACAGTATATCCTTCATTCCTTATATATAGATAGCTAAAAACCTATTAAATAATTGTTAATTAATTTAGTATAATGCAGTATAACTTAAACTAATGGATGATATTTCTACCTTGTATTAAACAATTACTTAATGAAACGTGACAGTTTCATGCCTTGGAAAATATATTTCAGCAAAATATATTTCAGCAAGTTAAATATGAAAAGGATATCCTTCTATCTATCTCATAGTTATCCTCTTGCATTGCAGTAAACTGTCGTCAATATTAGTGAATGGTGGTGAAAAAAATTGAATTCAATATCTCATTTAATTCTTATAAATAAAAATATCAATAAAGTCATTTTTTTAATTAATTGTATATTAGGATTTGTTTTAGAAAATACCCAAAAAAAAAAAAAATCTTAATTTAATTTATACATCAAAATTTCTGGTTTTATTTAGACTGAAAGTATTCAATTAATTTGATTTACTAGATTCACGAACAGAGACATATTGATCTGGTGTAGATGAGAAATTCCAAAGCATGTATATGATTTTTTTTTTTTAAATTAATTAATTAATTGATGAAAAGTGCTTGTGGATTGGAGTACATTCTTGACAAATGTGCGTCAAGCAATGTTGTCATTTCTTCTTCTGCTTTTGGCATCCATTAGAAAAGCCCTTGTGACATGCACAGCTAGATGTGGGTTTTTGGTCACAAATGCTTCATACTTGGCTGCAAAAACTATATCCTCCAAATTCTTAACAATAAAATTCAATGCATTCTCCTTTAATATTTTGTTAGAACAAACATCTGAGATCTCCAGGACATCGAGAGCATTGGAAGAATCCAGTGATTGGTGCATGTATTTCTCGCAGAATTTCAGCAAGAATGGGATTTCATATTTATCAGCTGCCAGTGTTAATGCGTAGACATGTTTCTCCACCTTCTCTGTTGGCAAATTTCCCGAGTAAAGAAATTCCAGGAGAGACTCAAGCTCTTCATGATTCAGCTCTGCAAGTGTTACTGTGTCGTTTGCTGGAGCTTTGCATGTATCTGAATCTAGCATATTCTTGAATATTTCTGATCTTGCTGCCTATGTATATGGCATACCAAACTATTTAATATAATATCATATGGTGCAAAAGCAATATATGTTGTATGAGTGAGAGACAGAGAGAATCACCAGTATGGCTTTGTGAGCAGAAATTGAAGGTCCACCATTGCCAGGCTTGAGTTGGATATCAGTGAGAATTTGTTCTCTAAATAGAGAAACAAAACCACTGAGGAAGTTTATTTTCTCATTCAGTTCATCTTCTGCTTCCTTCATATTGTTCATCCATTTGGGAACATTTGCCAGTGGCTGAGGCTGAAAAAATAAAAGGGGAGAACTCAATTAATATATGTCCTGTTATTTTGAAAATAAATTATGGCAATCAACAAACGTAGTTAATGTTACTAATAATTAGAAGATAGATATATTTGTTCTTGAACCAGGTTAATCAACAAAAATCATTAATTTGAGAAATTAAAAAAATAAAACGAAGAAATCAACAATGAAAGTGGAGCTTGCCTTACAGGAATTTGGAAAAGAAACGACTGAGGTATTAGTCTTGTCGTTTCCTTTATCGTTTTCAAGCTTATTCATCAATGAGATTACACTTTTAGCTCCTTCAAAGCATGACCCACATATGGTATTTCTTGGAGGTCTAAGAATGGAGGGCATTGAGCTACAAATAGAGCAGTCCATCTCTGCCTTAATTTACTTTACCCAATTTGCCTGATTATCCACAAGAAAAAAACGAGGAGGAAGAGGAGGTGGAGAGAGGGAGGAGATGGGTTTCTTTTGCTTAGCTCCATTTAAACTCTTGCCAACTATATAATATTATAATGTCTTAATAAAGGTTAGTTAGACCATTCTCATGCTAGCTTTTTGTTAATTAATCTCATGAAGGGGACAACTATATGATTGCTTTAAGTTGATTCTGCATATTTTTAAATTAAATGTCCATAGAAGCCTTTATATGGAAGGTGTAACTACTATTATTCTTCATTAGGTTTTGGTTCCATGAAATTCATGCCCTTTACCAATAATTGCTTTACTCCTTTTCATTTTTAAATGAGGTGTCAATTTGCCCTTTCTTTGCAATAATCAGTTTATTCTATAATTAATTTTTATCATCTTTTTATTATTATTATTATTATTTTAATTTGCGTAGGTAAGGGTAGAAGCGTGAAAAAATAACTAAAAAAAATGGAAGGTGAAGTGTATTGTGAAGTTGGTTAGGTGTAGCTTTCAAGTGAGTTTTAAAGGAAATCCTCTTAATAAACAAACGCTTGTTCTGTTAGGGAAAGAATCATGAAGTTAGGAAGTAGAAAAGGACTTTCCAACCTAACAACAGCCCATATGGATGAGGCAACCACGTCCTACTATCCACTTCCTCAAAGGTAGGAACCATCCCATTAGGCTGTTCTTTCTAGGCCAGGTTGGGTTTGTCACGCCTCCATCATAGTATTAGTAGCCAACCTTCCCTAATCATTGGATGCATAAATACTGGATTTCAACCAGTTTTTCCGGTCCCCGATTCAAGTATTATTGATTTCCTTATGACAATGATGCAAGTTATTATTGAGGGAATAAACTTATGACAATGATGCAAGTGATTATTGAGGGAATAAACTTATGACAATTAGGTGGAAAACACAGCATATAATCCTCAAGATGTGATATTAATCAGTAGCTTAGTCGCCTATTCGCTGTTTTCTGATAGAGATAATGTAAAATAATATCCAAGTGGGATTCCAGTGCAGTCCCAGTCTTCAGCAGGCATGCAAAAATCACTATTACTAATTATTATGTTGGACTGCATCTCGACGAACAGAAAGTATAGATTAGTAAAACTATCAAAGATGCACATAATGCATACATGAGATAATTCTTATTTGAAAAGGGTTCTTGTAATGCTATAACCACAATCTTCGCATGTAAGTCAAATGATGCAGCAAAATCTCCAAGGCATTTACGACATGGCTTGTGCAAGCAAAAAGGCCATCAATATGTAATTTGCTTCATATAAATACATGATAAAACTACTTTCTTGAGTAAGGCTTCCAAGAAATGGTAGCCAACACGTTCAAGAGTAGTTTTGCATTCCATCACCTGTTTTTGAAAAACATAATTACAGTATCGCAATGCAAAACGGAGCTTAATGTTTGAAAATACAAGCGATTTATTATTAAAACAGAGCAGAGTGGAGCGATGGCATACCAGTGTGATTAAAATCTCTAGCATATAACCACCATACATCGTAGATCTCACCTCCATTTTATATAACCACCAATTTACACAAGAATAAAAAGCTACCGCCTCCCTGGACAAAAAAAGTTAACACGTCAAATTGCATTTCCCATCATTAAAGCAGACAACGTATGTCTTGAAAATACTACACAAACATCTAAATGTTCTGGACAAAGGTGGAGAATTACCATCTTTACAGATCCTATCATGCAGCCAAATTTGCTTCATCAGTATTTGGTATTATAATGTCAAGCCTCATCATAGGCTTGTATTTTTCAGGGATTTGTGCACCTGCTTGCATGCACATTTCAACAACAGCCGGAGCCTTGCCAAAAAACTTTTTGAGGGCACCCTTCAAGGGAGGCCCTTTGGGGTCTCTAACATGCCATACATAATTAGGCGGGAAAACTTCCTCAACTGTAGCATCCTGCCAACCATGTTTTCCATCCCTCCACTGGTGCTTGAATTCCCCACATAGCTTAGCATTATGACCCCATGGTCCCACATGGACCTCCGAACAATATCCACATGCCTTGACAGTGTACTTCCTCATTAACTTCCTCACACCCCATCTAACAATTTCATATGCATCAATTGTCTCCTGTGCAATACTTGGTACATCTTCCAATGAATGAGGTGAAAATCGTTCACATGCTCGGTATGTATCAAAATTGATAGGGGTATCTGGATTTCCTGAACGCCATGGTGTTGGCTCCTCCACATATCCCCCTCTGTCTATCACTTTCTTTCCAATCATTCTGACTGGGTTTGTTCTTCGGCGAGAAGGATACTCTGGTATGTCCACACCGGCTTGGATGCAGAGTTCAACAACAGCTGGAATCCTGTCATAGTCAAACCGAGTTTCATGCTTGATGCGCCGACCAAATGGGTCATAGAGATGATATGACTCAATGGGTACAAGTACATCATTGATGGAACCCTTGATCCATGAGTGGAAGCTCCGGCGTTTTGCACTAAATTTACCAAGACAGTCCTGAATGTCATGACCTGTATGAGCCACATGAACTTCCGAACACTCACTGTACATGAATGTTAGGATGTTAATATTTGAGATAGAAAACACACTTACAAAGCAATTCACTTAAATTAATCATTAAATATTCAGGCTATCAGAAACGCTACTTGCCTGCAACAATGTACAGGAATAACATGCACAAGCTGTGCAACTCCTCTTATCAAAACTTTCCAGGCCTGCATTACCTCATATGCAACAGGAATCAGATCAGGTACAAGTAGCCCATTTTTTGGAGGTTCAAGAGGCTTCTCAATACCCATTTCTGCAAGTTTTTTGTCCTTCCTTGCTGCCTTCTGAATCAGCCTGAGAGGAATGGGATAAGGCTTCTTTTTCTTCTTTGGTAGTATAGGTGGAAGATCCACATTCTGGGGATATGATTCTTGTTTCTTAAAAGATGAGTCTCGTCTGGATCTCTGGCTGTCAGAGACAATATTTCTGGAGATTGTAGGTATATTTTTTTGAAGACGCTGAAGCCCAATCTGCAAATAGATTCAACTTTGTTAGAAGAACTAATGGTCATAGAAAAGTGACCTGAAAACAAAACTCAAGACTGAAAAATCATGGAAAAAGATCAATCATCGAACTTTAACAAAATGACTGATTGGTGCCAAGAAGTTTCTGGTAATACTTGGCACTATACTATGATATATTTTTACAATGAGGGAAATTTATATCAAGATTAGTAGATTATATAATAAAAAATGAACAAATAAATAAATAGGATAAGTCGCATAAAGGAAAAATTATAAAACCTTCAACCTAAGGTTTTTTGAGCTTAGAGCTGACAATTGAGGGCTTTTAAGTTCCATAATCCCCAAGCAAAGACCTGCAAAATGTAAGCCAAACAAATGCATGAGAAATCATGTTGTGCTTCAGCAGTTGTTTTCATTTTGCTGCATTATGGGTATTCAAAAGCTTATTTGTTAGTCTGCTCATTATAGAAGAATAAGAATTCACCCTTTGGAGCTGGATTCCATAAATTAGGAGGTAATGCTGGTAGATGTTGGATCATTAAGATTCAAAGTATACCCTGTGTATATGTTCACCCCTTGCACGAGAAACCAGACACTGCAGGTGTATCATCGAAACTGAGTTATTGAACTGATCATCTATGAGGACCATAATGAAGCACAAACTTTCATTTTTATTTGACAAACCATAATCACAAATTTTCATTGTTATCTCAATCCTTAACAAATTGTAAACAAAATAAACAAGAGCATCCCTAACATTATACTAAGAAGATTTACGAGGAACATTACAATTTGAAACTTCCAGAGAACTTATTTCCTGGATCATTACGGAGCCAGCCTTGACTCCCAAAAGTAAGACTCAAATTCTTTAGTCAGCTATAATTTTCATGAGCAGTCTATCAATGCCTCTACCATTAAAATATTTATGGGTACAGATTGAACTGAAGCCACCAAAACACAGAGCACCTCCCAATGTTTAATACAAGTCGGGGTCTTTCCAATAAGGTGTTTTTCCTGGACATACTGCACCGAATTCACAACTGTAGCACACGAGTTTTACTAGGAAAAATTGACACAAGTTACCAAAAACTTTACAAAGATGCCAAGTTTATACCAAATTAACTGGTCATTGACTGGAAACAAATCAACTCTCCACCAAATACAAACATGTAATTACCAATATTAATAGTCTCAATTTCAAGAATTCAAGTGAACCCAGCATAAGAAATCAACTAAAAGGAGAAACAGAAGGAAAATAAGAGCATATAAAGCTGAGAAAATTTTGCAGTTGAATATAGCCTTGCCAACTCAACAAAGGGGAAAACTTTGAAGGCTTATAGACCTTTAATTGATGCAAAGGCGGAGGAAAATTACCACGTACCCAGATAGATTTCGGAGCTTCTAGGTTTTCTTTCCCTATGGAAATGCGGAATTGTGTGAACCAAAGCAACCAACGAGCAGGGCTACAGAAAAAAACCTGTTTTTCCTCTTAAGCTAGTAGATTTTTAATTTTATTATTATTATTATTACTTCCTTCTTCTCCCTCTGTCTTGCTGCAGGCGCGTGGAACTGGAGCTCCGAAATCGGTCGAAATCCGGATCAGATTTTTTTTTTGCTTAAATTAAATTCTCAATGAAATTCAATTTACTTAGAAAAATCAGTCCAAGCATTCATTCATTTTTATTATTTTTTTTAATACTAAAGAAGGAAACAACTCACAGACACATTTAAAAAATTCAGTGAACCGTATACTACACAATAAGAGATAGTTATTTCTTTACGCTCGTAGTAAAAACAAATATCATCTTGTGCAGAAAAGATAACATGAGCCCAATAACTCACCTTCCAATAGCAATACTATTACCACTTAAATTAAAGTGTATTCATTTTTATTATTTATAAAAACTAGAAAGGAAATGATATATTGAGAATCTCCAATTTAACGTTTTGACAATTAAATTCATGAATTTTTATTTTGTCAAATTAAATATTAAATAATAATTATTTTATATATCAAATTTTTTAAACTCTAAAATATAGAATAGGGTAATCAACAGACAAAATATTAAAAATAAAATTTAAAAAAAAAAACACATTATAATATACATAACTTTTTAATCTTATTTTAAAAAAATTTATGTCTTCCGATATATACACGAAAGGCCATTCTTCTAATTTATAGCTAGAATTAAGGGACTCGAATGCCACTGTTATGCATATGATCACAAAAAGCAGTATTAAACATTTATGACGTGTTTAAGAAGCAATAAGAAAGGAAACACGTATGGAGGCATCTTAACTCAGATTGCATTTTCATGACCGCTTTGTTAATGCGAGTAAATTTTCTGCTTGTACGGTTGATTTTTGTTGCATAGAACTGTCTGTTTGATCAAGTGAAGATCATTGCATTTTCATCATAATGTAACAGGGCTGCGATGGATCGATCCTGTTGGATGATAATGCAACTTTTGTAGGGGAGAAAACAGCTGGTCCTAACAATTACTCAGTCAGAGGATATAATGACATTAAAGCAATGGCAGAAAATGCTCCTGGTGTGGTGTCCTGTGCTGATATTGATGCCCTGGCTGCTCGAGATTCGGTTGTTTATGCAAGTTTCACTTAACTAGTAGCAGTTTCACATTGCTAGAGTAGATACTCAAAATGGGTTTATGCTTTTTTGGCATTTACAATTAGGTGGCCCTTTCTGGAAGGTAGGGTTGGGAAGAAGAGATTCTCTTACTGCGAGCAGAGCACTTTCAAATACCTTAATCCCTCCGCTTACTTCTAATCTCAGTGCCCTCGTAACAAGCTTCTCGGGGCAGGGGCTTTCTTTCAAGGACATGGTGGCTATTTCACGTAAACTATTCGCACATATATAAACTAGCTTTTCTCTTCTATTTCTCATGCCATGTACACAAATTTCTCTTCCAACTTCAACAAGAAACTTCATTGCTTATATGGATTGCAGGTTCACACATCATAGGATTGTCTAGGTGTACATCGTTCCGAGGACCTATCTACAATGACTAATATTCATTCTTGTTTTCCAAGTCGCAAATTTGCCCCAGAAGTGCGATGATGATGTGTTTGCACCCCTTGATTGCCTTACTCCATATTATTTTGATAGTTTATACTATAAGAACCTGATAAATAAGAGGGGCCTTCTTCATTCGGACCAAGTACTCTTCGATGGCTTGCTTTTGGAGTGCAGCCAATCTCCCTCACTAGGGATAGAAGCTTCTCATCAAGGAACCAGTAAATTTCCTCAATTTTGGGAAATCTACAGATAAATGTAAAGACTGTTCAGAATTTTGCTTTCCAAAAAGTGAAACTCTTCACATATAGAAATTTATGACTTAAATTGTCGTCTATTCATTTTAAACTGGTAAAAGTGAAGGTGGACTTTCAGGATTGTAGCCCATCTCCCGCATTAGGGGTAGAAGATTCTCATCAAGGAAACCATAGATTTCCGCAATTTGAGGATGAGATCTGTCACCCACAAGAAACACATGGCTCTTGCTGCTTATTTGTATGACAAACTAGGCTCTTTTTTCATATTTCTTTCCTTCATCTTTTTCCTTACCTGTGCAAACTCATCCCAATTCCCACATGCTGCATATATATTAGCCAATAGTACATAACTCCCTGAGCCAGTTGGCTCTTGCTCTATCAGCTTCTTACCAATCTGATTCACTTGTCTACCATCCCCATGCAATCTGCATGCACCCAACAATGCCCAAGAACAGCACCATCATACTCATGTGGAGGCATTTCTGATACCACCTTCATTGCCTTATTAACTTGTCCTGCACGACTTAGGATGTCTACAAGGCAGGAATATTGCTCAGCTTGGTTCTACATTATAAGTACAACTCATCGAATCAAAAAGCTTTTGGCCTTTCTTGACAAGACCAGCATGGCTACAAGCTGTTAAGACTCCAACAAATGTAATCTCATCAGGTTTGCTCCAGATCTTAGCATATGCGTGCAAACGCTTGTAGTGCATGATGACCACATCCATGATTTGAATATGCTAATATCATTACAATCCATGACAAAATGTCCTTAGCTTCAAGCTGATCAAAAATAAATCTAGCCGCGACTGGATATCCCCGCATTTAGAGTACATAGAGACAAGAGCATTGAATCATGCTCAAACCCAAGACAGATTGCTAGTTATGAGTTTGCGTGAGCTCTACTATACTGTCACATGATGTCAATACCCTGGTGATAGTAGTCTCATTAGGCTTAAAGCTGGAATGAAACATAAGTATCAAGTACTTTGGGGCATCACCTTCAGAACTATTTCTTGCATATCCATCAATTATTGCATTCCAACTCACCATATTCTTTTCTGGCATCGAGTTGAAAAGCTCACTAGCTTCGAGCATGCAGCCTTGATCAACATATACTGTGATAATAGCATTCCATGCGGATATATCCTTTTCAGGCATCTTATAGAAATACATCCTCGACTGTTGAGTCATTCCATTTCGTTCCAGAACAGTGACCATTGTTGTCCAAGAAATTGCATTCCTATAAGGCATCAAATTAAATAGCAGAATTGCATCATTTATACCGTTAGCATTCATACAACCCGAAATCATAATATTCCAAGAATACAGATTCCGTTGGGGCATCTGCAAGAAAAGTGAAAAGCTTCATCAATTTGATCATTATCAACACAAGACTTTATCATAACAGTCCAAGCAGCGATATTTTTCTCAGGCATTTGATCAAAAATATCACGAGCTTGATCAATATGTGACCATTCTGAGCATAACCAGAAACCATAGTAGTCCGCGAGAGGACGTTCTTATCAGGCATTTGAAGGAAAATGCGAAAAGCCTCACTAAAATCTCCAGTGATAAAATACCCAGAAACCAAACTGGTACAAGAGAACACATTACTCTCCACATTTTGATCAAAACTTCACGAGCCTTATCTAGCTGGCCAGCCTTAACATAGCCACTAATCATTGCAGAATCATCAGCAACAACATTTATTTCTGGCATTGCCCTGTAGAGCCTCTCAGCTTGAGAAAGATCACTACTTTTCAAATATACAGTAATCATGTAAGCATAAGATACGATGTCACGGTGAGGCATTTCATCGAACAGCTTCCTTGCTTCTTTGACTCTTCCTTGACGGCCTAAATTAGTTATTTTTATGTTACAATCGTACGTATCCGAAAAGATTGACCTCAGATTCGAATTTCCGGCGATTGGTGAAAGTTGTCGGCTTTCGTTTGGCGATAGAAGAAAAGGCATTTAAGTGCCAAAGACGCCCAAAGGCGGCAGGAAGCTTCAATACTCGACGAGAAAAACGAAAGCAAGTCACCCTGATGACGATGGCGGCGGCTCAAATCCATGTAACTCAATCATCAATTTCACCAACCAAGTTCATGATCATCATAGTCAAGTTCTACTTCTGAAGATAACCCAACGAGGGAGAGAGATGGTGAACCAACCGAAGGTTATGCGCTTAGGGTGAACAAATTATTCATAAGATATTATAAAATATTATTTACGTAATATTTTTATGAAATATTAGCATATTTTCTTTTCACCTAAATTAGCACTAGATATGTCCCTGGTAATATCAAAGCTGGAACTATTTTCAGCTCGGTTAAGGCAAGAGAACTTGCTTTTAATGCGCTTGCTAAAATTGGCGATTCAAATGGTTGAGGATTTGATCTCTTGGCAACCTCCTCCCAGCAGGTTATATTGCTTTGTGGTGCAATGAGAAAGTCTATTTCCTTTGCTACAGCTGGATTGGAGGCTTCGGGATGAAATTAGGCCGCTGCCCGCCTTTCGTGCAGAGTTGTGGGGGCTTTCAGTTAGCTTGGGATCGGGGCTGGAAAAAAATCATTGTGCAGATTGATAATAAAAGTGTTGCAGGTCTGTTCACTTCCAATTTCGGCTCTTCGGTTCACAATGAAGATCTAGGGGCTCGGATTAAGTCACTTCTCCGACTTCAGTGGGGGGATGTTCGTATTTATCGCGAGGTGAATAAACTTGCAGATTTCTTAGCCAATAGTGCCCTGAGTCAACAGCAGCAGTTCATCTGGTATGATTTGGCCCCATCGGATGCTGATTAGGGATCGCAGTGGTAAGCACCGTCAAAAATGTCATATCCAATCCAATCTGATTATATATACCTTGTTCATAGATTAAGGAAAATGTGCAAAAATTCTATTTGCCTCTTGCCATTCTACTACTGGTAATTTTTTTTTTTCTTCTTCTTTTTGCAGATGACATCACCACTCCATTTTTTCAGCATCCACTAATTCGAAATTTAATTTAAAGCCATGTTTCGATGCAGAATGCCCCTAATAACTAATGAATTACAAGTGCTTTTTCCTGTATAGATCATATTTCAATGGGAAGTCGATCCACCATTTTAATTAAACTAAATAAATAATTAAAAATATATAAACTATATGTCATAAATTACTACAAAATTAAATAAAATACACAAAATAAAAATACAACACACTTAAATTAAAACAATTCATCAAAATTATATAAAAATAACACTAAAACAATAAAATTTAAATATTCTACATTACATAGAAAAATTATATTTCAAATTTTCAATTCTCATTACATTTTTATTTGAACAATACGTAAAAAATAATTAATTATATTATTACATTTAATAAATTATAATATATATATATATATAATTAGATTTATCGAATAATAGATATCCAAGTACCTCTACTCGTAGATTTTAAATGGATTCACATATGTATACACGGATACATGCAAAACATGTGCCCACTGTCATTCTTAGTTGATTTTCTTGTGTTAGGTGATGCAGTTGAACTGATAGAAAAAAAAAATTTTGTATTTTTTTTAATTTTAAAAACTAATTTTAGTAGAAATAGATAAATAAATATTTTTTTCAAAAATATATTTAAAAAATGCAGTTTATAAAAAATTAAAAAAATCAGATAATTAAAAAAAATTCAAATTTTATTTTTAAAACATTTAACAGCAATTTTAAATATTTTATAATATTTTTCTCTTTTTCCTTTAAAAAAAAGCAAAAATTTTCTTTTAAAAGCGTTTCAAACTCGACGGAGACACTTTATAATTAAAACTGAAACTTTTATCATTTTATTTTATCAGTTGAGTGTATTTTATTATTAACAAGCATTAACAATTAGAGGCGGATCAAATTTTATCTAAACATTTTGATTTTAATAAATTGCACCAGATACGAACAAAAGGTTAATTAAAATTAAAGAATTAAAAAAAAAGGTAATTGTAGAATGAATTGTCTTTGAACTTTTTTATCTTTTGAATATTATATATTGAATCCTCTTAACTTTTTTCTTCAATATTAACTATAGGTTTTATTAGCTTATATATCAATAAATTAAGACTAATTTTATTCATATTTGGTAGGATCTTTAATGGCTTTAAAATCTTCCCATAAAAATTTTTAAGATAGCTATATGTCCAAAATTCAAATTTGAAATATTTTATTAAATTAAAAGAGTTTTATATCGATCAATCCACGTTTTCAGGTTGAATCCTCTTACTTTTAATTTTACCATTTTGTACACAATGTGATTAATCAAATAATTAACTTCCTCAAAAACACCATTTCATCAAACACCCAAATTAGGCTGAAAATGATCAAATAGATGGCCCATTATATTTGAAATAGGTATTTACATCACACTACTAAGTTTAAGTTCCAACATGGAACAGAAAGTACAAAACTCAACTAATTAATAATTTGTAAATAATAATAATACCCCAACCCCCATAAAAGGGCACAACATGATATTCATAATAATTAAAATGGATAGAGTATAGATTAGAGCAGATTTTCTCATTTATTATGCAGCGTGGTAGCTTCAGAAGAAGCAGAATTTTCTCCTTTCTTCTCGTAGTAATGGTAAATTGCTGCTCCAGATAGCACTGCCAGTGTTATGGCCTGTGCATGCATCCTTCAAACACAAAAAATATCAATGACTTAACAGCATATTAATTTCTACTTATATGACAATTTTAATTATTTGGAGAAAATAAACTCCATATATATATATATATAAACCTGGCATGTATGAGCCTAAGGCTTGGTTTCATGGGAGTTGTTGAGCGTGAATAAGCTAGCGATCCTCCAACTGTTGTTGCCCACAGTGCTCCTGTACAAAAACAATTAATACCCACATTATCAATTGGAACTACTGAAACCAAAAACTGGTTAAAGAAATCACTCATTGTCTTATAGCAATTCAATTATTTAATCAGTGTCTGTTTACTTCTCTTCAACAATTTTTTGATTTACCAATAAAATAATTAAGAAAGAAAAGATAAAGTAATATATATATATGTAACAAATTATACGACGTATTATTTATAAATTAATCCAATCACATGAATAGATGATACGGTAGACTAAGTGTACCTCAGAATTTTCGAATGAATGTAAGTTAAATTACTAACCAATGCTGGTGAGCTTGTGCTCTGAAACCCAAGACTGAATGGCCTGCATGTTGCTCTGTTTTTCTCTCTTTTTTCTTCTCGATGAGCAGAAAACAATGGAAATGGTAGAATTAAGTGAGGAAGTGTTAGGTATTTATAGAGGAAATTGAAGGAGATGGTAAAGCTGGTGATGTTGAAACAAGTTCTTGAGTGGCCCCTTGGTTTAGATTTTTTTTCAATAATATATTATTTTGCTTCACTTTTTATTGGAACACTGAAAATTCCATAAACAAGAGGCTACATATTCCTGGTTTTAGAATTTCTAATTTTATCACATGGTGTGTGTTTTGAGCCATTGGATTCATTTGGATTATCTAATGAGCTCTACACCTTTAATTGTTTTACATCTGGATCTCTGTCCTCTTCAGTAGGTGATTCACATTCAATTAATCTGATAATAATAAAATAACATTAATATTTAGATTCAATTATTTATTTATATTAGTTAAATCATGTGTGTACTATATGTATCTAAAATAATTACTCTAAACATAATATATGACAAGAGTATAATCGAGTAAAAGACCTGATATTAAAAAATAAATTAAATTTTTAAAAGAATAATATTTTATTTTTTCTTAAAATAAAAAGTTTTATCTAATAGTATATTAGCAATTCAGTTCATGATTAAATACAATTTAAGTAAGAATTTTCCCTTTTATATATATACATATTTGATGCATTTTTTATATATATTATTCAATGTACTGACCAACATTATGATTAAAATTTAATAACATATATATTATCAGCACCATGGATATATATAAATGGGTTGAAAAGTGCTAGGATAACAAAAGATATATATATATATATATATATTATAACTTTTTTTTTAATGGAATAGTTAATTAAAACTTAAAAGGTTGTATTGTGATTATCAAAAAACATTTTATTTTTAATGCTACTATGAAGAAAATATGGAATCTGAATTAATAACATTTAATTTAGGCTAAAAGTGTAAATTAGACCTAAACTATATTATATGGAATTAGTTATTTTATCAATTTTAATTCACTTTAAAATTGATGTAATTAGGATCCTTAATTATTGTTCCATTAGTATCGTTAACCAAAAACTGTTAGTCAATTCGATCTTATGAAGGAGAAACTTACTCAATAGAGTATAATTCATAAGTTAATTTGTACCAATTTTAAAGTTTAAAAATTTAATTATACTGCATTAAAGTTGAGAAAATATCTCGATTTATCATAAAATATAATTCATGATCTAATCTATAGTTTTGCCTTTAAATTATTCATTTAGAGAGTATGTGCACATTGTAGTATTGTACAATACAATACCAATATATGATATGCCAAATACCAACTAAACCAGTTGAACTGTTGGATTTGATAGAGAAACGTTACCGATTTTAATTTTCTTTGAAATTTATAGAATTTAATTTAAAAAAAAAATGATTCGTATGCATAAAATTACCAATTTTGCAGCGATAAGGCTCCGTTTCGATTTAAATATTTTAAAATTTATAAATTTTAAATCTATATATTATAAGAATTTCATTGTTTTGTTTGATTATAAAATTTATAAATTGTGAACTTACATTTATGTTTGGTTCAATAACCACAATTTATAGATTTTTCAATTAATTGTCAATTTTACTTTTTATTAAATATTGATAATTTATTATTAATTAAGTATATACAATCAATTCTATTATATTTTTAAAAATTTTAAAAATAAAATTGGTTATTTTAAGAGTTGCAAATAAAAAAATAAAGTTATTATACGTTATAATATTTAATTACATTGCTAAAAATAATTTTTTTATTAATAAATTAATTCATATTAATACTATATAATAATAATAATAATAATCAAAACTTAAAAAATAATAATTTTTACTATTTTAGAATTAAAGATAGTTTTGGAATATTATTAACTTATTATGGACAATTTTAGAATAAAAAAAATTTAACAACAACCCTTTGTTGACCAAAATATATGAATTTTGAACTTTCCTAGAAGGTTGAAAATTAAATCTTTAAAAAATAAAAAATTTTGATAAATGAATAATTTTCTAAAATCTATAAATTTTAATTTTTTTAAATAATCAAATAATAAATTTGACATAAATGTTTGTGTGTTTTTTTAATCATAAGATAAATGATTTTGTCAATTGAGTGGGTGAGATGAAAAACAATGTGTGTTCCTCTGAAACTAGGGGTAGTAACTCTCTTTCCATGCCAAACCCATACATATATATGCACTTTTAAAATAGAGCTAAAATGATTATTTAAAAAAAAAAATTGAAATGATTCAAATGAATATAGGGGATGGCCCAAAAATTGAGCCCAAGCCCGAGTATGAGAAGCCCATTTATGTTTCCATCCCTGGCAACTGACTCAGTCCTCATAGCCTTGAGACAGTAGAAGTAATATGGGAAATTGACACAAGTGACAGGTCAAAAATGTAAAATACTGTAAATATTAAGAATAAAACTTATTATCACACCTAACAAAGTATGCTAAATAAAATTTCAAAATTAACAAAATTAAAAAAACTCATGCTTTAATGACTGTTTATTAGCAAGCTTAAATTTACGCATATTTAATAAGAATAATTTGAGATTATTTCATGGTTTTTCATGTGTTTTTGTTTCCAAAATTGTTTAGTGTCCTTTTATATATTATATATAAAAATTACATTAATGAATGGCATAATTAATATCCTTTGCCACATGGTTTTATTTTCTTTACATATATAATTATTCATTTTATTATTATTTAAATATTATATATTTAATTTTACAAAATATTATACATTTAAGATTATTTAAATATTATATAAATTACATAATATCGTATATGTCGGTGTATACATTAGAATATAGTATCTGATTAGTAAAAAATTTAGTTATATTATTAAAAAAAATAGTAAATTGATGGGATTATTAAATTGCAGCAGTATAAAATGTGTGGTATAAGTAGAATATATGTCAAGTATATGTAAAGTGTATGAATTAAAAAATTATCAAGTTATATTTTTAAAAATAGCAACAAATTTTATATATTGGTTATATGAAGATTATATGTATATTACATGCATACGTGAATAATGATAAAATGTCTCAAATGTTGTTTTCTTCGATTGGACTCAAATTTGAAATAAATAAAAAAACAATTACAAAGTATATGTGAATTATAGGTTAGTTATATATTGTACAAGATTATTATTATTATTATTATTATTATTATTATTATATGTTAGTTATATGTACGTTATATATTATTATCATTTTATTATTAAAGTGAAGCACATAAATAAAAAAATTTTCAAATCTGAAGAACCTTAAACCAAGCAAAAATC
>CATIWF010212589.1:0-20524 GCA_949630135.1 Balakata baccata
TAGTGGCAAGCGCTATAAAGCTTATTATAGTAGGAGTACATAGTTCACACGCTAGTTCAACTAGAGGTGTAATTAAGTTAATATAGACTTGATTGTATTGTATCTTTTCTTTCCTTATTTTTCGGTGATTTGTTGAGAGCGGTTTCTATAGTTTTTGTGTATAAAGTAACTAAAGCTACGGTTAGAACTGAGTTTGATTAAATAAAGATTTCCATTTCCTCTCAAGTTTAGCATAATTATGCGATATGGTATCAGAGCTAAGTCCTTTTTCTCTTTCATTATCTTTCTTTCCTTTGCGGTGATTGTTTCTCGAGAAAATATTGTATAAATGGCTTTGAGAGAGGAAGAAAATCAATCGAGTCCATATTTCCTTCATCCAAATGAAAATCCGAGTTTGGTGTTAGTTTCACCTATTTTATCAGGTTCTAACTATCATTCATGGCAACGAGCCACGAAAATGGTCTTGCTCTCCAAAAACAAGATTCAGTTTGTGGATGGTATAATTCCTGTGCCAAATCCTTCTGATTCAACTTACGATGCTTGGAGAAGGTGTAAAACGATGGTGCTTTCCTGGATAATACATTCTCTCTCCCCTTCCGTTGCACAATATGTGATCTGGTTTCAGAATGTACTTGAAGTTTGGCAAGATCTCAAGGATAGTTTGTCTCAAGCAGATGCATCCAGAGTTGCAGATTTGCAACAAGAGTTTCACTCTATCTCCTAAGGCATGAAACCAAGGCAGAAAATGCAGTCATATGCCAATCAACTATTACGTTATGATCACAATTCAATCAATGCTTCTATTGCCGACTCTACATCAGTAAATTCATGTGCTCAACAAACTGATGTACCTCAACTTACAAAGGAGCAATACGATCAATTGGTAAATGCTATTCAACGGAGGCACACACATAATGTCAACAGCAATAATCAACAACCTGAAACCTTAATGGCAACAGCAGTCACTACTGCAGAGCCTACTCTCACTCCTCTTTACAATCAGCATGCAGATGCAAAGGCAGAAACATGTGGTAAAATCTTCTCTGTTAATGGTCTCACTAATGAACTGTGGTTAGTTGATACAGGGGTACAGACCACATAGCATGCTCAAAATCCCTTTTTACAACCCTTACACCTGTGACAGGATGCAATATAAAACTACCAAATGGTCAGAGCATTACTGTTTCCTCTGTAGGAACAATAAAAATTACTCATGTTATTATCCTGCACAACGTCTTCTATGCACCAGAATTTTGCTTTAATCTCATATCTGCTAGCAAATTAACCTCAGAAAATCATTGCTGCCTCATTTTTACTAATACTCATTGTGTTATTCATGGTATGCAGACTTAGAAGACAATTGGATCTGCTGATCTTAGTCAGGGACCTTACACAATGAAAGTCTCTACTTCCAAAATCCATCAGAGTTCTCTTTCATCAACTAATAAATACTACAAGCTCTTTTGAGTTGATACACATTGACATCTAGGGTCCCACAGAGGTCTCCTTAAAAGGCGATAAAATACTTTAGAGGATTATAGCAGATTTACATGGATTTTCTTCTTGAAAACAAAGGCTGAGGCTAGAAATCAAGTGCAATCATTTTGTACTTTTGTAAATACCCAATTCAATAAAAAAATCCAGTGCATTCGATCTGATAATGGTGTTGAATTTATGATGCCTCAGTTATATCTTGATAATGGTATAGTGCATCAAACTTCTTGCGGTGAAGCTCCTCAGCAAAATAGTACTGTTGAGAGAAAACATCAACCTCTTTTAAACCTGGCCAGAGCCTTAAAATTCAAAAGTCATCTTCCTAATGTCTACTGGCCCGAATTCATAGCTCATTCTGTTCATTTGATCAATAGAACTCCCACTCCAGTTCTTAATAATAAAACACCTTATCAAATCCTTTATAACCGTGCACCAGATCTTTCCCATATCGTAGTCTTTGGTTGTCTGTCCTATGCATCCACCCTATCACATCATAGATCAAAATTAGACAGTAGTGCTAGTAAATCCATTTTTATTGGATATTCTCCTGGTACAAAAGGTTTTAAACTATTGGCCTACACACTAATGCTATCTTTGTTTCCAGGCATGTTATTTTTTATAAGAATATTTTTCCATATGCTTTAGTCACCGCTGACCAACATGATTTTGTTACTCCTCTACCTTATTCTTATAATGACCTTTCTTTTTCAACCCAACCGGCTACTTCTTCATCCACAGACCCTCTTGCTTCTTTTCCATCAGGCCCCACTCATGCTCCACCTGTCCATCCGTCATCTTCATCCCATTCTCACATACCACCTCTAAGAAAATCCACTCGCACTCACTGTCCACCCGCCTACTTGCCAGACTATCATTGTGAATTGGCCGACACTATGTAGCAAATCAGATCAGATTCCTCTTCTGTTTCTCAACTCTCAGGTACACCACATCACTTATCTTCTGTTATTTCTTATGAATTTCTTTGTCCTTCCTACAAAGTTTAGAGCAAAGCTATTCCTGTAATTACAATACAAATACAAAGTTTAGAGCAAAGTACATCAATAAAATTTTAATTATATTTTCAAACTCATTTTATTTTTAAAATTGATATCAATTTCAATTTTTGAAACTAATTAATATTTTAATATAATATATATATATATATATTTTATAATTAAAAATATTGTAAATTAATAAAAATGGAACACATTTAAATTTTTTATTCAAATAAAAATTTTTTTCTTTTTTATTTATTGCAAGCTTACAAATTCTTTTTACTTTATATAAATGTCACATAACTGTTACAATTGGTCACTTTATTTTGCAATCCCTTTTACAAGTAATGAAATGCTCTTATTATCTTTATATCACTATCCCTATTGAACCAAAATCTTACAATCAAGCCATTAAACATGCTGAATGGCAACAGACCATGAATAATGAAATCCAGGCTCTTCAAAATAACCATACTTGGACCATTGTTTCTCTTCCTTATGGTAAAAATTCCATTGGACGCAAGTGGGTATATCGCATCAAATATCATGTTGATGGAAGAATTGAGAAATTTAAGGCTAGATCGGTGGCAAAGGGTTTCACTCAACAATGTGGAGTAGACTACACGGACACATTTTCACCAATGGCTAAGATGACTACTATACGAACACTTCTAGCTAGCGTCTACAAAAATTGGTATTTGGAACAACCAGATATCAATAATGCTTTTGTGCATGATGAGTTACATAAAGAGGTTTATATGAAGTTATCCCCAGGCTTTTAAACCAGTATTCCTAATGTTGTTTGCAGATTAAATCAGAGCCTTTATGGTTTAAAACGAGCCAGCAGACAATGATATTCATGCTTTACTCCAACAAGGTTTTTGTTGGAATATACCTTAAATGCTTTTAAAGTTGAATAATTGATTTTAAAATTTTGTTTTGATTCTAGTTTGTTAGCATGATATTAGGAAGATTATGGTATGACACGACTTGATATTAAGAATATTTTATATAATTTTTGGTTATGTTTCAGCTATATAAATAGCAATACAATTAATAAAATATATAAATATTCCAAACATCCTTTTCTTCTTTGTTTTTTTTTTTACTATATAAAAAAAACCAACAATATAGTATTAGCGCTTTAATGTTAAGAGATATGTAAACCTTAAAAAGTTAAACGCAAAACCCTCATAATATATACAACCACCAAATAACCTTCATCTGCTGCATCCAAACACAAAAACCCAAAACCAAGCCAAAATGGGATATGAAACATCTTTCACTTCTATTCCACCACCAATATTTGATGGAACCAACTATTAGATGTGGGCTGTCAAAATGGAAACTTATCTTGATGCTAATGACTTGTGGGAATCTGTTGAAAATGACTATGAAGTTCCTCATTTGCCAAATAATCCAATCGTAAAACAAATGAAAAGTCATAAAGAAAAGAGGCTAAAAAAATCAAAAGCGAGATCAATTCTTTTTACAGCTATTTCTTCTATCATTTTCAACAGAATAACGACAAAGAAAACAACCAAAGAAATATGAGATTTCTTGAAGCAAGGGTATGAGGGAAGTGAGAGGATCAAAGGAATGCAAGTGTTGAAATTGATTCGAGAATTTGAAGTATAAAGAATGAAAGAATCAAAAACCATTAAAGATTATGCAAACAAGCTTCTTAGTATTGCCAATAAGGTAAGTCTTCTTTGTTCTAATTTTTCTAATTCTAGAATTATTCAAAAAATTCTTGTAACAATTTTCTGAGAAATTTAAAGCTACAATTATTTTTTTAGAAAACTCAAGAGATCTATCAAGTATCACTTTGGCAGAATTATTGAATGCACTTCTAGCACAAGAATAAAGAAAATCTATAAGGGAAGAAAGCTATATGGAAGGGGTCTTTCAAGCAAAGTCAATGAAGAGGAAAAATGTATTGGGTGACAATGAGGGAACTATCCTGCTTGCCCTTATTGCGAGAAGACAAATTATCCACATTAAAAGTGTTGGTGGAGACCAGATATCAAATGCAACAAATGTGGTCAAATAGGTCATATGGAAAAAATGTGCAAAATTCAATAATAAAATGAAGTCAAGGTTGCTGTGAATATCCAATAGGAGAAGAAAGAGTTATTTTAACTCATCTATAATCATACTCATGCTCATACAAACAAAATATGCTTATGCTTATAACAACAAAAATATAATCATGCATATGCCTTTGACAACAAAATTGTCATGACTATGACTTTACATATGCATATAATGATGTCTATGTCCCATAATCATAAACTATGGATGACTATATCCAAAATATGTCAAAATTAGAAAAAAATTTACAGCAACAAAGCTAAGAAGGAGATTGTTGGAATATATCTTATATACTTTTAAATTTGAGTAATTAATTTTAAAAGTTTGTTTTGATTCCCGTTTGTAGAGTTGATATTAGAAATATTTTATGTAAATTTTGATATATCTCAACTATTATTTATAATATTGCGAATGAATAAAATATTAGAAGATTCCAAATATTATTTCCTCATTTGTTTTGTTTTTCTATATAAAAAAACAACAGTTTTTCCCAAGCTACTATAGACACTTTTCTATTTCTCAAACATACATCTACATCATTCATAGCTCTTTTGGACTATGTGGATGATGTAATCCTTGCAAGTGACTCTTTAACAGAGATTGCAGCAATTAAATCCTTTCTCCATGAGACTTTTCGCATCAAAGATCTTGGGAAGTTAAGGTACTTCCTTGGTTTTGAAGTGGCTGGTCTTTCCATTTATCAGCGAAAATATTGTTTGGAGCTATTAACCGAGTCTGGTTTTCTGGGTTGTAAACCGGCCAAGACCTCGATGGCTTCCAAGGGACATCATGTTCCAGCTGCTTCTCCCCATTTGTCTGATATTACTTCTTACAGATGGTTGGCGAGCAAATTTTTGTATCTCACTCATACTCGGCCAGACTTGGCTTTTCCTGTGCAATATCTCAGCCAATTTCTTGATAAACCGACTTAGTCTCATTTACAAGCCGTTCATCGTGTTCTACGCTACTTAAAAAGCACTATTGGTCAGGGTTTATTTTTCCCAACTGCTGGCACGTTAGAGTTGAAAGCCTTCACAGACTCTGACTGGGCAACATGCCCCCAAACTCAAAAGTCCATAACTGGCTTCTGTGTGTTTCTTGGTCATAGTTTGATCTCATGGAAGTTAAAAAAGCAGTCCACCATTTCTAAGTCCTCTACTGAGGCCGAGTATCGAGCTATGGCTCACACAACTTGTGAGTTGCAATGGCTTCTTCACTTGCTTCGTGATCTTCGTGTGCCTCATTCTCAGCCGGTAAAACTCTACTGTGACAACTAATCTACTATGCATATTGCTCACAATCCTGTCTTCCATGAACATATTGTCACATTGTGCGTGAAAAGATTAAGTCTAGGTCTATTCAATTACTTCCAGTGTCTTTTCGAGACCAGCTTGCAGATTTTTTAACTAAAGGTCATTCTTCACCTGCCCTTCACCATTTCTTGCTCAAGCTAGGCATTATTAATCTCGGGTAACAGAGTAATAACAAAAGAAAAAGGTTATGAGGACTTGACCAAGTCACTGTGTTCAATGTCAATATCACTTTGTTCGATGCCTTTCTCATGTGGGACCAAAAAAAGTTGCATACAACAGTACAGCTAGTGACAAAAGCTATAAAGCTTATTATAGTAGGAGTACATAGATCCTCTCAAGTTTAGCTTATGCGATAGACTGATATAAAGGGTATTATTGAAGTACAATTAAAACTAAATTAGATAACAAAATATGAAACACTATAGTATCAGATGCTCTAGTACTGTGGTTTGAAACGAAATTGATTAGTCGGAAGGACTGAAACTGAAAGCTCAGGTAGCTTCTCGAGCATCTAAGTTTCTAACTCCATGGTTCGGCTGAATTTTGCTAATAATATCTTAATTACTAATAATTGTAACAATTTATTAGTATAAATATTATTTGTAATACAAAAATATTCTAATTATATAAATTGTAATAAAGCAATATCTTAAAGATTATTTGTAATGCAAAAATACTTCAATTTTTATTTTGTAATTAAATAATACTTATATCTTCAGTTATTATGACTCATTTAATATTGTTTGGAAAAAACATTTTTTCGGAAATTTTTTTTGTATTTTTAACTTTTTTGAATTTTTAAAAATATTTTTGGTAGACACAGATAAATAAATATTTTTTTCAGAAGTAGATTTGAAAAAAATAATTCATAAAAAATTAAAAAAATTAATTAGTTAAATCAAAAAATTCAAAACTTATTTTTGGAACATTCAATAGTACTCTCAAACACCTTCTCAGTATTTCTAATAGAAGTATAACATAAAATATCCAGATAAATTTTAATAAAAACAAAATTAGTTGTAATATTCAATTAGCAAAATTGAAATTTATTTTATGTGGATATTATAGCTAATTTTATTTTTATTAAAATTTATTTGATGTGGATATTTCATATCATACTTATATTAGGGAGACTAACAAGTAAAAATGAAAGTACCATTCAGTTACAAAATAAAAGTTGAGGTACTTTTGTGTTATGAAATAAAAATTGAGATAATTTTGTGTTACAAATAATTTTTGAGCTACTGAATTGTTACTATTTATATAAATTGAATAATTTTATATTACAAATAATCTTTCAGATACTGAATTGTTACTAAATACTGAACTTTTAAATTGACCAAATTATTTTGTACTTGTTTAATTTATTAAATTGAAAATACTGATTCTCTTTCAAATTTTAATTTAGATTAAATATATGTATTGAATTCTAACTCCAAATTCTCAAAACAATTTTATTGTGAAGATGCTAAAATTCATTGGTGATTTCATCTAAATTATTTTTTTTCTTAAATAAAATCTGAATATTTTTCTATCTTAAAGATGTGAGATGAGATATTAAAAGTCTCGTATTTTTTAATCAAATATCTCAAATTCGAGCCATAAATATGAAGCAATCGTGTGAATTTAGATTATTGAATAGTTAAAATTCATAAAAAAAAAAAAAGAAAACCTAATTTTTTCCTTTACCTTAAAATGAATTAAAACTATAATTGTTAGAGAAATACATTTATGCAATATGTATGTTGATATTCTTACAAATGTTTCTATTGGCTTTTTTATTTACAACTATCGGGAGGGGAAATTAAACTTGAGTTATAGTTTAAGTCGATGTATATACCTATCGGTTCCGTTTCTATTGGTATATTTTTTGGTCGGACCACATATACTTTATATTGGTATATTAACTGTTGGAAAAAATTGTGATTATGAGCCATTTTGAGAAGATAATTCAGGTAGGTTTCACAATTCGGTTTTGGGAGAAAGCTCCGGATATGTGTTCTTTGACATGAGAACTATGAATTAATTTATTTATATGCTCAAAATGGAGAATGTGTGAATAGAAATTGAAGTTCAAAATAAGCTCCTTATTAAAAAGAAAAAAAGTGAAAGTGAGTTTTGTCCCACATCACTAATATGTGAAGTTGGACTTGTGTTTATATATTAAGATACATTCTTACATGGGTAAGCAAGTAACATGGAAGGTTCTCTTTCGTGCGCTCAGGTGCAAGGGGTGCAAATCCATGATTCGGGATAGGCCAATGCGTGAGTGTGTGACCTGTGTACACGAATATCGGCCCAAAATCTGGTAGTCTTTTATTTCTGGAAATTGAAACAACACTCCCATATTGATCTACACTGCTAGTGATCTGTCACGCCCATGTGGATTCTACACCCCCATATGGATCCACACGGGTGTAGAATCCATACGGCCAGACCATTGGCACGCCCGTATCGTTGTGCTGCAAAGTGTACATAGTAAATCCACATGCCCGTGTAGATTATATTCCAAATTAGTCTTTTGAACTTTTTCTCTTTTGGAATTTTATTTTCTAATATTTCAAAAATTAATTTCACAATTATTTGAAAGTTACCAAGACATTATTGACAGCCTTTAAAGGAGATTAATCACAATTAATTTCATATCTCCTCCATCTAATATAAATATGAGTTTTTAGCTTGTATTGAAAGAAGTTTTAAAGTTTTGAGTTTGCTTCTTGTTGAAAATTTTTTTTCTTATTTTCTTCTTCTTTTCATGTGATAGAGAGTGTGACAAATATTTAGTTCGCTGTAAGTAGGTGTTGTATATTAACAACTACTTGAAATCTGTTGTATCCTAGGAGACAAACGTCAGTTATCTTAAACACCGATAGTAGAAGGCGAATTTATTTTAATAAAACTTTCATTTTTATTGTTTTTTGAATATTAAATTAACAATTTCTGCTATTATTGTTATTTTCATAACATTAACTAATATATTGGAGAATGTAGAATAAAATTAGAAGTAAATGCCAAAAAAAAAAAAAATTCCTATAATCAAGCTTATAATTATGTTAACAAGAATCTTCAAAATTAGTAATAAAATTGTGATAATGTAGACGAAAAAGATATCAGAATTCAAATTCAATAATCAGTGAAGACTGTTTAAAACTTTAACCTATACACTACTCGACAAAATAAAACTGTAAGACCATATCAGTTTTTTTTTTTATTATTAATTATTATTTTCTTTTCCGTTTCTTATCATAAAGAACACAGTTAGTTAAAAGTTAATAAAATATAGTATAAAAACAAACTTATTAATGAACTTTTCCTTAGTCTTGGCTTCTTGCCGAACAGACTCGTTAAAGATAAATATTTTTATCTAAATTTTAAAAATAATTTATATTCAAAAATTAAATTCAACACTTTTAGCTAAGATAAAAAAAATATAAAAAAATAGAATTTGGTTATCATCATTTTTCATTATTATTTTATAAAAGGTATGTTATATTCAAAAATTAAATTCAATACTTTCAGTTAAGATAAAAAAAATATTAAAAAAATGGAATTTGGATATCATCATTTTTCAATATTATTTTATAAAGGGTATGTTTAGTATTACTTAAAAATGTTTTAAAAGGAGATTTTGAATTTTTTTTATTTAATTGATTAATTTTTTTTAAAATTACTATTTATCTTGTATTTGATATAATACATCAGTATCTCCCTAAAATTTAAAAAATATACTATTTATCTCACATAGTTTGACATAATATATTAGTACCTTCCTGATATCTGAAAAATAATATAATACACTAGTAAAAAAAATATTCTCTTTTGTTCCGGAAGATATTAATTCAGTAAATCAAACATGTGTGCAATTTGTCAAAACTTTAGAAAGTAAATAGTATAATTTTCAAATATAAAAGAGGTACTAGCATATTATATCAAACTGCAGGGAGTAAATCATATATTTTTTAAATTTGAGAAGATACTAGTGTATTATGTCAAATTATATGAGGTAAATAGTAATTTTTTTTTATAAACTGTTATTTTTCAAAATTGCTTATGAAAAAATATCTTTTGACCTTTTAGTCAAAAACAATTTTCAAAATTAAAAAAATTAATTATTTTTTTGAAAAATATTTTTTCCAAAAACGTAATGCTAAACTGGCCAAAATCATTCTAGTTAATTAGCATATTATTTTTATATAGAATGAATCTTCATAAATCAATCTAATGATACTCTGCCATTTATGTAAGTATGGTGGATGGGTCTAAATAAGTATTGTCCATTCCTCGGAGTTTGTTTTGCTTCTCACCCTATATAATCTCTGTGCTACATGGTAAGTTTTTTCTCAACAGTCTTTGTCCCTGTCTATTTAGACACCCCAAAAGAATCTCTTCATCAAGCACAGCATTCCCGTCCATTTCCGAAGTTCTCTTTGTGGGTTCAACATTTTAGTCCACGTTAGAGATGAGTTGGTTGGCCAGTTTTGCAATTATAGCATTAATTCTGGTTCATGGAAACTGCAATATGGTTCATGAATCTGAAGCAATTAGAAGAGGTTCTTTTGCAAGAGCAAAAGGAACCCATTTCGTAATGAACAAGAAGGCTCTATACTTGAATGGGTTCAATGCATACTGGATGATGTACATGGCTTCTGATCCATTTACCAGGGCTAAAGTCATTTCTGCATTCAAGCAAGCCTCCAACCATGGCATGAATATCGCCAGAACTTGGGCTTTTCGTGATGGTGGTACTGATAGACCCCTCCAGATTTCTCCAGGTTCCTACAATGAGGATATGTTCAAGGTTTATACATAACAATTAATTTTAATCTTAGCATTACTGGATTCGCCTTTCACCCCGCAGTCACCGTGATTTTATTTTTTACATTTTAAAGTTTGACTGAAAATTTACATTCGAAATCTTATCTCTGCCATTAAAGATAAAGTTGTGAGGGGTTGCAGGGATTGGATTTTGTGATATCCGAGGCTAAGAAAAATGGGATTTATGTGATACTAAGCTTGGTCAACAACTATGAAGATTATGGCGGTAGAGCACAGTATGTTCAGTGGGCAAGAGAACGTGGCCAACAATTAACCAGCGACGATGACTTCTATACTAACCCTATTGTTAAAGGATACTATAAAAACCATGTCATGGTAACTATTAACGTTCTTTTTCCCTTTTTTTTTTCTTTAGGTTTTTATTTTATGGTCATTTTAATTCAAAATTTGATAGATACATAAATTAAGAGATACATAAATTAAGAGATGTTTCGAATTCAAATTTACTCGTCACCAATTTTTTAATATTGGTAAAAATTTATCACTTTTATAACGAATACAAAGCATTGTTACTCCAATTGTGTAACCTAGGATTTATTGGACCTCCTAATAAACTAAACACAAATTTCTTTATTTCAATATATTTTCATTATTATAATGGCATATAATTGATTTTTCGTATGCAGGCTGTGATCACGAGAATGAACTCGATAACAGGGATAGCATATAAAGATGATCCCACCATTTTTTCATGGGAACTTATCAATGAACCTCGTTCTAAAGACTCTTCTGGTGCACAAATTCAGGTCTCTTTTTCAAAATAAAAATTAATTTTGTGTATAATAAAATATTATCACCTCGATTCATGAATTACTACATCAATGTGGAGATCTCCCAAGATTGCATACTATATCAAGAAAAAAAATCTTTATTATTATTATTATTATTATTATTATTATTATTATTATTATTACAGGAATGGGTTAAAGAAATGGCAGCTTACGTTAAGTCCATTGACAGCAACCATCTACTAGAAATAGGGCTTGAAGGCTTTTATGGATACTCAAGGAAGCAATTGAATCCAAATAGTTATCTCCTCGGAACTGATTTCATCACCAACAATCAATTCCCACAGATAGATTTTACTACTATTCATCTCTACCCTGAACAATGGTAATCTTCTAATTATCATCTCTATATTTATCTAGTTTAGAGATTTAAGCTATGAACTTACAGATTAATCCATGGCATTGGCAGGCTGCTAAATGCAAGTGAAGAAAAGCAGGCAGCATTTGTGGATGGATGGCTGCGAGCCCATATACGAGACTCCAGTATGGTGCTTAAGAAACCACTTATAATTGGGGAATTTGGCAAGTCTTCCAAGAGTTTCGGTTACAGCTTGGAGAAAAGGGACGAGTATTTCATGAAAATCTATGATGCAATATACAGCAGTATAAGAAGAGGGGGTCCTTTTTGTGGTGGGATGTTCTGGCAACTCATGGCACCAGGAATGGATAAATTGGGTGATGGGTATCAGGTCATCTTGGAGGATTCCCCATCTACTGCCACTATCATTGCTCAACAATCTAAGAAGCTTTCATCTATTGCAAGAATCCAATATTGACTTTCATTGGCAATCTAAAAACAAAGAGAAAAAGTTTGTAATTCTGATTCTGTATGCTACATGGAAGTGCTTCAGAAGTTTGAGATAAAATCCAAAGAAGATAAAATGAGTACATGATAAAATGATCAATAATTTATAATTCCAGGCAGGTTATTCCATCAAAGACAATCCTCCTTTCCTATCTACAAGTATGCATCTTTGATGCTCTCTTTTGCCTTCACTTGTTGAAAAAGAACAAAAAAGGCTTTTTTCTTATATGATGGTACCGTCCATTATTACAGAATTTTTCAACACCACAGTTATTCCTGATCTGATGTAGAATCCTTCAGATGGTCTCTCTGCCTCTTCCACATGCTGCATTTCAAGTTCAACCCAAAGAGGAAATGGAATGTTTAGGTCATTATTGTTATTAACAACCCGAACAAACTTGCTAGTTGACTCGGTTAAACCGAACATGGGGCAGTTACTGGTTTAGTAAACTGATTTCACTAATCAAAGGTGTTATCATTGCATCTTAAAAGGAAATTTAGTATGAAAACAACCAGTTGTTTTCTATGACTTCAACACTTACATCCTTGTTTGCTATGACAACATTCTTCCCAATTCTTGCATTCTTGTCAATTATGCAATTCCTGCCAGATTAGGATACAGATTATCATCTTTATGTCAAACCAATCTCAATTTCTCACGGAAAATAATTCAATAAGATTAAAATTAGTGAATCAACTGGGGCACTTCACCAACAATTGAAGTTGATGATGCTATTTAGCATTTGCTGAACTAAGTGCATATGAAACTTCCATAAATTTCTGCACTTGCTACACACTGCAATATGTAAGACTCCTTTCCCCATGGCATAACCTTCCCAAGAAGAAAAAGAAAAAATTTTCCATTTGAAAATCTTTGATTCTATCAGAATAATATGTTTATTCACTTACATAATCTTGGTATCTTGTCCAACACCAATTGGAACTTTTCCGTCAGCTAAAGAGGCCGCTATCTCTGCCTCAGTTTGGTAATAGTCAGCACCCATCATCATGGTATCCTGCATAGAAAGAAGCAGAGACACCTCAATTCCTCGCATTAATCAATAAGCTCTAATAGTATCACTTTCAGACTTTCCAGTATGTCTCTATGTTCACTCCTAACAAAAGGATGCGACAAATAACATGAAAAATTGGTAACCTTCAGCTCAACACCGTATTCTAGTCTCGAACGAATCCCCACGATGGAATGTTCGACACTGCATTCCCTTAAAAAGCAACCATCTGAAATTATAGAATCCTTGACCTATAATAGGAGTGGCTGCATTAGCTCAGCACACAACAACAAAGCATTGAGATTGAAGTATGTTAAGCGAGAAATTTAAATCCATACCCTGCATTGCTCTATCTTAGTGGGTGGTAGAAACCGGGGAGATGTGAAGATCGGCTTGAGTGGATCAAAAAAGTGAAACTTGGGCGGCTTTGAAAAGAGAGAAAATGAATAGTAGCTTGTAAGATCTCATTTCACCAGAGGAAAATACTATTGTCAGACAACTTAACAGAGAGGTACCTGATCTGTTAGAGCCAAGTTGGCATCAAAAAATGATTTTATGGTTCCAATATCTTCCCAATAGCCATTGAACAGATATGCCTGTCATGAAACGAACAAGTCACCTATCAGCACTTTCTGAAGTAAAAAAAGAAAATATTAGCTCATTTTGGTACTCTTTCAGACACAATCTCATTTACTACCATCAATATGTTGAAGAATAGTTTAAACAAACAGTGTACTAGTAGAACTAAGACCAGAAAGTGTCATTAACTCTAATAATGCAGCATTCAGCTCTACACTTGTGCAAATTACAAGATAATATTCAATGAATTTTACCTGAACGTTGTAATCTTTTGCAGACATTGGAATAATTTCTGATCCAAAATCATTTGCTGTTGGATAATGGCACCTAAAAAGAAAATTCACAAGTATTTCAGTCCTTCATACTTGCGAGGCAATATGTTATAATGGCAAAGCAATACTTCTTATTTAGGAAAGTTTCACCAGTTTAATTTATGAAACCTGCTGAGAATTCAATTATGAGTACTAGATTATGTGATCTTAATTAATGGGAATGGAATTTTATTCCATCAATATGAAGATAAAGACAAGTCTGAAAACATTGCCCTCGGCTTCAGAGCTTACATTGTAGAACAGGTCATAGCTACATAATTAATACATGTAATTACACTGATGTTATAACAGAGCTGTGTTCTCTTCAATGATAATGCACAAATAAAGTAGAGATGTAAACTTTCAATCCTTTGGGCAAGGAAGGAATTTTGAGCCACCACCAACAACTATATTACTGCACAGAAGAAGCACTGGCCACTGTCTATCAAAAGCAGAATAAGACCTCAAAATATCCTAGCTGCATTTATGGTATAATGGAATTTATCACTGAAAAGTCTTTGTGGAATCAGCTTATATGATAGGATAGTTTCGTGATACGAACAGACTGTTTTCTGTTTCTCGCTATAAAGAACAACATAAAAGTGGAAAAGCAACACATCCTAATCCTTGTTTTTCCTATAAACTGTAAACTAGAGATTTAAATTACCTGAGAAGTTTTAGTAGCACATCTGTCCTGAACAAATATATACCCATTGATGCAATGTAAGGGAATTTCCTTGCTTCTGAAACTGATAATCCTAGGGCACTCGTGTCTACTCTCTGAGGCAACCAAAACCGTTAATCAGGTTCTGTCTATTTTGAAATGATAACTAATGTTATGGTTAAATTCCCGCTACCTCTTGAAGAAGAAATAAAAAAAGGATGAATCATACAAACCATAGATTTCAAAATTTCACCCTTAGGCTTCTCAAGGAAATGCCTGATCCGTCCTGCTTCATCAATCTTTATCAACCCAAAATCTGAGGCACGACTGCAGTCAAAAAGAAACAAAAGGTAATAAGAAACCAAATCAAATTCAAACAAACATTGTTCTTGACCAACACTTATGAGAAGGAAGTGAAAAAATCTATGCTTAAAAATCCGTTGAGGAAAAAAAAAAAACTATCTTTTAAATAGCTACCTGTCATCCACAGGGAGACAAGAGACAGATATGTCAGCACCTGAATCAATGTGATTCTGCAGATACAGATAAATATTTACTAGCATTACAGAAATGTGAGGAACACAGCAAAAAAGAAAATTGCTAACAAAGTTGGAAATGATACTTCAACCTGCAGAAAGTCCATGTAATCCATTCGATACAAATGATCACCAGATAGTATAAGAATGTTTTCAATGTGGCCATGTTTAGCATCCTACAAATAATCGATGTTCAATCAGAATCCAGACAAACAAAAAACAAAGGTAATATAACAATTATTTCATATATAATGTATGCCATTAACCTTCATTTTGCATCAGTGCTGTATTTTCATACCTCAAACAACCAGATAAATTGTCTGACAGCATCAGCTGTGCCCTGAAACCACTTCTTTCCAGATTCTCCTGGTGTTTGAGTAGCTGCTAATACCTACAATTATAAAGTGAGCAGAATGAGGTGCATAGGCAAAAAGGAATGCCAAAAGATAGTATGTAAGAAATGGCGTCTGCAAAAAATATAGCCTTGACTACCATCTTCATAATGAGATAGAACATACCTCAACAAACCCATCACCAAAGTTTACACCGTTCCCTGAATTATATGTTCGAGCAATGTGGCGGTTAAGGGATTGAGAATTGAATTGTGTGAGGATGTAAATTTTAGTAATTCCACTGTTGATGCAGTTACTCATTGGGACATCAATCAATCTATAACATCCCCCAATTGGCACCTGCCATGCAAACAAGATGAAATCTGTAAGTCCACAATATGAAATCTGTAAGTCCCTGGAATTTCAATCATGACAAATGTAAGCAAGTTATCTTACAGCTGGTTTAGCCCTTCTACGAGTGAGAGGGAAAAGTCTTGTTCCAGCTCCACCACCTAGTACGATAGAGGCAACAGTCTTTGGGTCTGCATCTGGTTTTTCAAGCAGTGGTGACTGATAATTCTAAATTGCCAAATGCCAATACAACAGGATATGGATTAGATACATTTACTTCAAATTTAAAAGATTTTATATGCATAAGAAAACACGACATACGAAGGAGAAACAAAAATGGAATTACCGTAAAATCTTTAGTAACATCAGCAAGAACAGAAGTAGTCAGGAACTGCGTGGTAGTGTTGCGCATTTTCCTGGGGAAACTGATCTTTCCCAATTGGAAACCAGAAACTGAACTATGTGAATGCCCAATGCCCACTTTTTGGCCAGCAAAGAGAGATGAAAGACACTTGTCATAGTGAGATGATCGTGTCCTAGAAGAAAAGATTGACATAAATCCTTGTAAATCAGCCACTGCCATTTTGTTTATGACTGTATCACAGTCAAGAACTGCAACTCAAGGATTTTCCACCTCAGTTCCTTAGCTGTTTTTTGTACTGCAAAACAAAAAGGAGATAAATATCTGGTGCCAACAGGAATTAGAAATCCCCAGTTCCACAAAATCAAACAAGAAAACCCAAGATTAAACAAGAAAGAGGATTCAGTATTATGCAAAAAGAGATTATCTATCAAGAAATAAGAAATGGGATTAAGTTATTGCCTCAAAATAAATGTGGAGTTTTGAGTTGCCTCAAGATGGAGCAAGGAATGGCTCCAACATTAACACCATTACAATCACCTTCTTTTTGTCTCCTAAATAAAATAAAAGGAAAAGGAAAATCTCCCTTAAACTTGAAACTAAGTTATCGAGATTCGCAGGCAGCTTAGAATAAAAGATGCCCACATTCCCATTTATGCAAAGTCCATTACACGTTAAGAACGTTCGCGGTTTCCCTCTTCCTTGGGGTTTCTGTTTCAAATTCAATAACTGCCCACATGTGCATATGCAATTCTTTATTATTACTTTTTTAATCTAAGTAAAGCTGTAAACTTTATTACAAAGATTTAGAATTTTCAAACTCCATCAATCTCGATGATCCCAATAAATAAAACGAAGTACAAAATTGAGAGTAAACAGAGATGAATGGCTCACCAACACTTGATGTCCATTCTCATAGCTTTAGTCTTAAAGAATTCCCATCAAAAATCAAACCTTTCACATTCACAGCCGACCAACAATAATGAATTCATAGTTTTTTGAAATGGAGGTGTAATAAATCATAAATTCCGAAGTAATTGATTTGAGGGAGTAAGACTGAGTCCCACTTGTAAAAGCGAAAAGAGGGGTTTGATTAGTTTTTAGAATAACGGCCCAGAAGAATCTCCGTATTCCCATTTTTCCAAATCTTGGAAAGAACAGGTTATTCAGATTTGTGGGGATTCAAGTTTAACGGACACCCAGAAACTTAAATTTGATTTTCAATTTCATACGAAAAACAGAACTTTTTTTATTTTATGTCCATCCGAACCCCAAATATTGATTAAATTATTGAGATATCGCCACCACTTATAAAGCCTCTAATAGAATGAGATGAAAATTATGCAGCCATATTCGGAAAAAGAAAAAGAAGAAAATTATGCAGCCAAGCAAGTTCAAGAGTTATGTGCCAAGCACATTGTTGATGATAGGTCAATTTAGATTGACATTTAGGTTCAGATTGTTTCAGTTTCAGTAATTGCAATTTACTGCCAGCAATCAGTAGCCATTTTCGCAAGCTGGATAACATTATTAATCATAATTTCGAAAGATTAATTGTCTTTTGAAAAGTTAATTTAATTAATATGTACTTGTCTCTCATTTACATTTTTTTTTAATTAGAAAACTTAATAGACCGTGAATTATATAATAGAGATAGTCATTGTATTACACTTACAATAAATATATTAAATTCTTACTCTTAATTCTCAAGTCAAGTAATGAAATAAAAACAACAATTAATAAGTCACTTCTTGGTTGACTCTCACATTCGCATTCATATCTTGTTTTGGTTTTAACTTTTATATAATTGAAATGAATATATTTTTTTTGAAACTTTGTAGAATATTTGAACTACAGATAAACAGACACACCTAATTGATGAATATAACTATTTTAAATAATTAATTAAAATTCGGTCGAAATATTGGCACAATACTCTCACAGTGACTAGGTCTATCTATTTGCATGCAACCAACCAACCAAGGAAAAGAAAGGCAAAATAGTAAGAAAGCTACAGCAAGGCCTGACTAGCTGTACATACATACATTTGAGATTGCTATATCCTGAAAATTTACTTATCGATTCTGAGGTTATTACAGAGATATCCTAGTTCAGGTCTTGCATTCATCCAAGATGTGAATTTTGTTTCAGTTGGTTTTGCACAATAAAGATAGGATCTGAATGTTATGAGAAAGAAGTACCGCCTGCAAAAGGACAAACAATTGGTTACATAAATGTTTAAGTTCGGTCACCTCTCTTCACAATTCACTGGGGATAGATATTAACAAAGTAAATTACACCAACTCTGTTTAGTTATAAAGCAAATACAGCGAGTTTTTCTATGTTAACATATTGAATGAAAAACAGCTACAATATTAGGCGCATTTCTGTTGATGGCAAGGCATTAGAATAGCCTAACTTTGCAAAAGATGGAAGATTCAATTGCCAAGGTACGAACTAACCTTAAAGCCTTAATGCCCAAGTCCATGAGGTATGCACGTTGCTCGTCATCATCATCAGGGTAATTCCTGAGTTTCTTGCTGTAATATAGAATGTCGTCACGTAAATGCCCAGCACCTGCACACCTGTAAAATAGATGAATAACTTCAGCACCAGAAATTAACACACATAGAAATGGGGACCAACTAGAAATGAAATAAAAATAAAGCAAACTACACTACACCACCAAACGAAAAGGGTCGCGCAGTAATTCATGTTTTCTGCTTTTCTGTGAAAAGCAAAAACCTATGTGAAGGCAGGTTGTAATATCACTTCAATTCTTATTTAGTTATTATTTTAATAAGAAAAAAGGAAATAAAAGAAAAATTGCATACTTATCAATAACTATGTCAACATCTGCTTTGCTTTTCGGACCATGCATGAGAACTCTTGTAAGACTTAGTATGTCACGGTAATCACCCATCTTGAGCATTTCTTCATCAGATGGCTTAGAAGGTAAGTTCTCTTCAAATGACTCAGCACTGATCATTGTTTGTGGAATGGCTGTGAAGGTTGCCTTTGCACCAAGTCTAATACAAGTAATTGCCATTGCATAGGCAATGCCACCAAACCCAGTGTGTGAAACAAAGAGGTAACTCCCTGCAGAGCTATATAAAAAATAAAATTAAAAAAAAGAAGTTAAATTAGTTTTATGCTATCATTCCTATAATCAAGGATACAAACAAATTTGAAGGTGGAGAAGAAGGAACTATGCCGAGCAATACTAAGAGTAATAACTCACCACATAAAATTCATGAACATTTGAAGTCCAACATATTAGGACGCCAAACAATTACACAAAAGAAACAATTCAATCTCTTCCATCAAAGATTTCAAAATCCTTTTGACAAGGAAATTGCTTATTATAGTTTAATTCAAACAAGAGCGGACGCTCAACAGTATAAGATTGTTTGACATGCAGTGTAAAAACAGAGATATGAGAATGTATTTTTCATATATTTTTATTGCTACAAGCTTTACATATTTATATACAAAGATGAAATGCTAATAAAGCAATTATACTAATTAGGATACTATACTAATTAGGATATTTACAACCACTAATTGGGGAATCAACTATACTAATTAGGATACTATACTAATTAGGATATTTACAACCACTAATTGGGGAATTATCTAATTAGGATATTTGTTACCACTAATTAGGGGATTATCTAATTAGGATATTATATTATGTAACACTCTCCCTCAAGCTGGAACATAGATATTAATCATGCCCAGTTTGTTACAAAGATAATCAACTCGAGCCCCATTTAAAGCTTTAGTGAAGAGATCTCTCAATTGTTCTCCTGTCTTCACATATCCTGTAGATATCAAACCTTGCTGTAGTTTCTCCAGAACGAAGTGGCAGTCAATCTCAATATGTTTTGTTCGTTCGTGGAAAACAGGATTAGAAGCAATATGAAAAGCGGCTTGGTTATCACACCATAACTTTGCTGGTACCGTAATCTTTAGACACACCTCAGTCAAGAGTTGACATATCCACATAATCTCACATACAGATTGTGTCATGGCCCGATATTCTGATTCAGCAC
>CATIWF010212602.1:0-16180 GCA_949630135.1 Balakata baccata
GAGGAGGGTTGCACCAAGTGATGGACGATGAGGAGATGGCAGAGATCAGATCAATAGGAGAGCAGCATCAGATGGAATGGAATGATACCATGAATTTGGTCACATCAGCATGGTGGTTCAAGTTCTTGAAGACCATGGAAGCTGGTCCAGAGGTGAAGGCAGAGGATGATGGTTACCATCCATTTGATCAAGTGATGGAATTCCCTGCCTGGTTGAATGGAAATGAGGGCTGTTTGCAGCAACATTTTGATGATTATTGTTCTCAAGACTATTATCATGATCCTTCCTTGCCTTGGTAAGAATCCAAAATTATCATTTGATTTTTTTATTTATTAATTTTATCAAATAATTTGGTCTATTTTCTATCAGTAATTTCATATTATAAGAGTTTGGTTTTGAATCATCAAAGTTATGCTCTGAACCCACCTAATTCCATTTAATTTAGCCAACAGATTGGCTACTCTGATTCATCGTTTAGCAGCAAGAAATGTTTGAACTTTGACGTTTACCTTTTAAAGAATTTATGGCCTTATTAATGGCTTTTGAAGGACCTTCGACTCAAGCCGTAGAATATGGTGCCGAAGAGCCCAGAGTAGCCCATGTTTATATTATGGGCTTCATCGTAAAGCTTGCAGTAGTTCAACCAGTCCATGATTTTTTTTCTGTTTTTGCATTCTTTTATTTATTTAATATATAATTAATAAATGGTGTTAACCAATCAGAAGTTTAGAACTGGAAATACTCTTTATTTTTTTCCATTTTCCATGCAAGTAAAAAAGCAGTAGACAATTCCTGAGTTGACCGAGTATGAATTTGTTTTTGTGTTGTAATTTTGTTATGCACAGCATGGACATTGGAGAAATTGAAGGCATGGATGGAGAATGGCTAGCTTGACAAGGATTGGTTGTTTTTTGTTAATCAAATCTTTGGCTATTTTGTTCTTATTTGTAATTTTCTCCATTAAATCTTTTTTTGTTTTTTTTTTTATGGATTAGTCTTTTAAAAACTTTTTTTTTTTGTTTTATCTCTTTTTTTTTTCTTTTGATTTAATAATAAGGCTAGAGAGAATGATGTTGAGGTTGAGGAGTCCACGAGGGAAAAATAATGTATCAAAAGGAGTATTCCTATCTCCTTTATCAGCTACTTACAAGAGAAAAAAAAAATAGTTTTTGTAGATTCTCATAATTTTTACCACATTTTTATGTAATTTCAATGTTTCAGAGCTGCACATCTTTGTATAAAATTCAGCAGAAGAGTGCATTTGCTTTAGTGGCAATTTGCAATTGTGGGAAAGGGGAAATGACCCTCTTTATCTGTAGCTACCCTTTTATCATAATGCCTTTTGATTAAAGATTCACTTAAAGGATATACCCATTAGCACTGCTACCTCCTGTTAAACAGGGCCGTGAAAAGCTGCAATTGATTGGAGAATTCAGTTTCATTGGCAGCTAAAAACAAATAAATGTAAAAGGAAACTCCACCCTTCTCTTTTTACCCTATGTGGAACTGGAATTCTTGACATAAATTTTGATACACCCTTTTGGCTGCTTGTCAATTTCACAGTATGTACAAACTATTGTTTTTGGCATCTTTCCAAGTGAAAATTCAAGTATTTCAGAGAAGTTTGACACTTTAAGTCCTTAGAATTTCCATTTTTGGGATATATTCATTGTTTTTACAAGTTTAAATCACTAATCATGTTCATGTGTTCATATTCCTAGAGATACACTTTTTATTCTCACACAACAAACTCAAACATTTGTCTCAGAGGTGGACATATACATGAGATGAGAAGCAATCTGAAATTTTATTATCATATACGAAAACATGTAAGCTGAAAATCTTATTGTAAATCAAGTTAAAGCAAAGTTGACCATATTAAGCCTATATAGAGTATGCATTCATAGTTCAGTTAGCCAGCTGAGAAACTAAATCAACCACATCAGTAACCAAGAGTGAAATATCAATCAATTTCCTATCAAGCATGACCACAAATATGTTATCAAGATTCCTTCTTGCTAAGTGGCAAGTTCTTGAGAATCCCAATACTCTACTTACTGAACCCCTTAAGGTATTCACATCCCTTTGCAAGACTCCTGCCTTCAAATGCTTAACTCTCTTGAGAACACCATGAACATCAGTCAAGCAATCTGCCAATCCTCTCACGCAGTTCATGATTTCTTTGGTGGGTTTATGTTGCCTCACGCTCCTCAGCCGTGGGATTTCATTGATGAACTTTCTTGATTGCCTGATCTCCTTGATGGTTAATGATATCACATCTTTGGTTACCAGTGGATTGCCCTCTAATGAAGGAGGGCAGACTCCTTCAGCAGATTTTACCTCTATTTCATCAGTTGTATTATTAGCAGCAATACTACTGGATGGTAACAATAGCACTACTACTAACATTAGGATAAAGAGATTTTGATGAGCTGCCATTTGTTAATAAAGCTAGTGGATGTTTTAATTTTGAAATATAGATGATCATGGCTATTAGATCTGTATATTAATACTAGAATTAGAGGGAAAATGCCTTCGGTATGACAACAATATTTCTGGAGTATATTTAGGTTTATATCAAAGATAAACTCTTTGTTTGTTGCTTCATTTTGGGGACACTTTAAAATTTCGGTTTTATTAAAGCTTCCATTTTGATTAGGAGAAGCACTTTTAGCATGATTATCGGTTGGGTGCATTGCAACTCTTAAATTCTGCTGCATAATAATATAAAAATGTTGCATAAGACCTATTACAGCAGAACACCGGCCATTAATTTGGAAAAAAAAAATTTTTGTCGTACCACAGTCAGTCAACTAAGACCATACACTGAGATTAATCATACTCGTGCTGGATTGGACATAAATGGCGGCAAAACACTCCCTCATGAGTTTCAAAATAGTTGTATATCCAGAGTTCGAACTCAAGACCTCTAATTAAACTGGAAAAGACCCGTATTTTTAAACTTGATATTTTGAACAATAAATTTCGTGATATTATCTGAATTTACTTTTAAATACTCTAGTTTTAATTTAACTACTTTCATTACAAACAAAGAAAACAAGTATTTCTTATTTGAAGTAAATAAAAGGAAATTAAAGACCTAGTCTATTCCCAATATTAATTTAATTGATGTAGCCATGAAATTAAGCTCTAAAGTTGAATAGGGTATCTGTCAATGCAATCAAGCCATGGATTCCTAGAGGGCTTTTTGATACGTCTCATGGACTTCCAAACAAGGCTATTGCACTTGAAACCAGACCCAAATGCAATTTGCCAAACTCTATCTCCTCTTTTGACCCTTTCTTTAGCTTCCAAATAAGCAAGCTCATACCATATACTACTACTAGAAGTGTTACCAAACCTGTGGAGTACCATTCTTGATGCCTCCATGTTCTTGTCACTCAATTCAAGATTCCTCTGTATCTCATCCAGCACAATCTTGCCCGCTGCATGAATGCAGAAATGCTCAAATGCAAGCTTATAATCAGGAATGTAGGGCTTTGTAGATGATGGTGATCGTGATGATCCATTTTTGTTACTAAATAAGTTCCTCCAAACCAAAGTGGCAAAGAAGAGAAGCTGCTCTGAGAAGGGTAGTACTAGAGGCCCTAGTGTAGTTATATTGGTCTTCAGGGCATCTCCTCCTATTGCCATTAGTTCTTTGCTCACTTTTAGTCCCTTCAATCTTTGTTCATCTTCTTCCTGGTAAACTGACCTGATCATTCAATTATATCTCAACATTATTGTATTTATATTTCTAATTGCCGTTTAAATTTTTAAAAAAAGATTAAAAATAGTATTTAATTGACATAATTATAGATATAAAATAATTATATTACTATATTTTAGAAATACTAAAAATAATAATCAATTATAATTATTACAATAAAATTCATTTCCCTACAAAGATAAGGTCAACATGGAAAAGAAAAAAAAATATTTTTTTATTGGTAATTTAAAAAGTCAGTTCGTTGAAGTGAAATAAATTTTATTTTTTTAAATAACAATTAAAATAAACCGGATAGAGTAATAAATTATTGTATTTATTATAATTTTCTTTTGGTATTCTAATAGTATTAGAGGGATTAATTGCATGAATAGTATCAAATTTAGTACCAAATTTTTTAATTGTTACTTGGTTATAATTTAGTACTAAATTTTTTAATTGTTATAAATTGATACTAAATATTTTATAAATGTTGCAATTTGATACCAATCTTCAACTTTTGACACCGAAAAGATAATATAATATATCATATCACTCTATTAACCACGTCCAATTTATTCTCATAAAAATACACTCAAATGGTAACGTTTTCAAAGATTAATGAAAAAATAAATTACAAAAAAAATAAAAATATATTTATGTTTTGAGTGTATTTTTATGAAGGGATAAATTTAATGTAGATAATAGGGTGATGTGTCATAACATGTCATTTTTCTGATACTGGAAATTAAAAATTAGTACCAAATTGAAACATTTATAAAAGACTTAATATCAATTTGTAATAATTAACAGGTTTGATATTGTTATAAAGTATGATCCTATTTGTGCAGTTACTCCGTATTAGTGTAAGATTTGAATCTGAAGTAGAGTCTTAAAAAGCCTAAATTCACCATTAAAAGAGTTATTGTGTGGCTTAAACACGACAGTATCATAAAAAATGTACATGGTCCAAAATTTAAGTAATTAAGTGGAGCAAAGCAAAACGCAAGAAACTAGCAAACCTGAAGCTGCGATCATCAGCTCCTTTATGCGTCCGAACGATGTGTTCAAGGCGGTACTTGGCACGGCGGAAGTTACGGCGGCGGTTAGACAAGAGTACGGCGGAGCAACCCATCCTGAAAAAGCAATTTGGAATAATCATGGACCTGTCCTGTCCCTGATACCAATTATAACCCACCATTTCGGTGCTAACCACCACAGCATAATTATTTGGGTTAGCTTGCAGCATGTCTCGAGCCAAGTCCACCGATATAATCCCAGCGCTGCAGCCCATTCCCCCAAGGTTATAGCTCAATATGTTCCCTCTCATTTTGTAGTGATTTATGACCATAGCTGAGAGCGATGGCGTTGGGTTGAAGATGCTACAGTTCACTACTAGCACTCCAATGTCCTTTGGCCGCACCTTTGTCTTCTCAAATAGCTCATCAAGTGCCCCAAAGATTACTGTTGATGCCTCTAATCGACCCTCTTTCATGGTTGAACAATTTTCTTGAAGCATTACTGCTTTAGGAATATAAGTTTCATCTCCTATCCCTGATGATTGTAATATTCTCTTCTGAAATTCTATGGTTGCTTCATCATACTTCCCTCTCTTTCTTGCCATCTCTATGAACTCATCCTTGCTCACCTACAGTGCAATTTCTTCTTGTTACGACTATATATATGCATATTAATTCAAGAAAATTTGAAATTGCATGCATGATGAGGATATTAAACTGACCTTGAGCTCATCAGGCGGTTGATAACAAGCAAAATCAATGAGATAAATGGATGTTGGGCGAGACATGAAGCAAGCAGAAACAGTGAAAACCAAGACCCCAAAGAAAGAAAGAACAGTAGCAAGATCATAGCGAGCATCTTCCCAAAGTTTCTTCCACAGCTCTTCTCTGCTGAGGCTGCCCACCTCAGCACTAAACACAAGCACCAAAAATGGTATGGTGGCCAAGTAAATTGCATGGTTGATGAGGTGATGGTAACCCAACTTCACATACTTAAGATTCACCGATTGAAGAAAATCTGGTAATCTTCTTCTCACCCTGACAGAGAATGTGGGAGAGCCAGCATTAGGCCCTGAGGACTGTATCCCACGGTTCACAATCTCTGTAGCTAAGAGATCTCTTTCACTAGCCATTAATTTCTGAATATAATTGTTTAAGTTTTTTTTTTTGAGTGAAATTGGCAAATGGTTATGTATATATACTGAATCAATTCAAGTGTAATTTATAATGCATGTAGGTAATGGAAGGCGGTGGGTGGAGAAGGAAGTTAATGTGGACACCAACTTGAGCTGGTGTGCAGTTGAGATGTTATAAACTCTATTAAATTCTTCATTGAATAAGTTATGGTCACTGTTCAAACTTCAATAAATTTGAACTATTAGTTTCAATAAATAAATAAAAGAAAAATTATCATTTATTCTTCTAGTTTGACATAATACATTATATCTCTATGAGTTTTAAAAAATATACAATTTGTTCCATATAGTTTGACATAATGCACTAGTACCCATGAAATTTAAAAATTATACTATTTGCTCATTAAAGTTTTAATATATTGCATTAGTATCTCCCTGCAAGTTTAATTTATTAGACTATATTATATCAAATTATAAAGAGCAAATCGTATATTTTTTAAACATTAGATGAACTAGTGTAATATATCAAATTTTTCTATAAATAAATAAAACTGTGTGTGTATATATATATTGTCTATTTGGCAATTTGATTATAGCTTAATAGCCCAAATTAAAGATGTGAATGAATTGATATGAAATTTGTCTAGTTTAACTAGAAGTTTTGAATTTAAACTCTGGATATACAGCTAATTTAAAACTCTTAAGAGAATATTTTACCGCTTTTTAGAGTTCTATCCAATATGAATAAGATTAATTTCAGTCCGTTAATATATAGACCGAAAATATCTATGGTTTCGTAAAAGAAAAAAAGTTGTTGAGAATTTTTCACACACTATAATTGAGATTGGATTCTAATGATACCAAAATTGAAATTAAAAAATATATATATAATATTATTTAATTATCTTATGTATTTTTATACTACTTTCTATTCTAACTATATTAAAATACTAATATTTTATTGATCTATTTACTTATATTGTCTAATTATATTAGAGTATAAAATGAACCGACAAAGTAATTCAAAATAAATTGAAATATATAACATTACTAAATATTTTTCATGTCAGCAATAACAATCTTATTTGTGGATCCCTCCAATAACTCTTGCCATTTAGTTCTCCTTAAAATGGTGCTCATATAATGATAATTTGAAAGACAAAAATGGAATACAGCTTAATTACTTCATTTATGTATAAAATTTTTTTTTAGGTAAACAAGATCTATTAGACTAACTAAATTATATAATAATATACATTTAATTATTTTATTTTTATTTTTACATCAACTAAATAAAATAATTAAATACATATTATTATATGATTAGATTGATATACGAATAATGCAGTAGATCCACTCTACCTAAGCTTATTAGTATAATGTACTAATTAATTACTTGAGGGTGAGTGATCGGGTGGTGAGTGGTTGACACTAAAAGTTTTTATATAAACTTAGTTTATCACGTACTTGTTATATATTTTTAATGTATATTTAATATTTTAAACAATGTATAAATATATTTATCAAAAAATAAATAAATAAATATATATATATATATATATATATATATATATATGTGTGTGTGTGTATAAGGTAATTTTTTATGAGTGAAAAAATTGGAAATGATTAGTGCAATTAAGAATTCTAATATTAATGAAAAATATTACAAATATTTTAGATGAAAACATTTCCAAAGACGTAATTTTTGGAAGAAAAAATTAGTTGAAGATTTTTTTTATAGTTTTAAAATTCTGATGTAAAAATGTTATAATATATAGAAAAAAGAGTAGTTGTGTCAAATTTCCATTATATTATGAATTCAAGTGCATTGAGCGTTATGAATTTAAATTTATTATATGTGTAAGAAGCGGTAACAATTTTATAAATAAAACAAATTTACACATTTATCAAATATACAATGGCAATTTAGTAATTTTATTGAAAAATATTCATTATTTTATTAAAAAATGCTCATTAGGAATAAAATAAAGATTCATTAGTTTATTATTACAAAAATTAAAGAAAATAATATAATATTCATTAAATTAAATACGTGATATATTTTTTTTAAGAGAATTCAATGAACTTATATATATATTCAAAAAATAATATAATATCAATTAAATACAAAAAAATAAAAATAAAACAAACCTTTACAATAAACTAATGAATATAAAATTTTTTAACAAATGATCATGATCTCAATAAAGTAATAAACTTTTATTTTATTATTAATAAACATTTTATCTTATTACTAATAAATATACTGTCATGAACGGGTCACGAACAGCTTCTGGCAGAATATATATTTTCCCATGTCGTCAAACAACTGAGTACTGGGTAAAAAGTATTTTCTCAATCTGTTATTCCCGAGTAATTGTTTTGATCAACGACCATGTCGGAAATTATTTCTAATCAATTGCTGGATTAGCCATGAAGATTAATGGAATAGTTTGAAATCACAATCCTTATTACTTGCACATTTAATCTGGACGGCTACAAATAGAATCCATATGTTTCTTGTTTATTTAGTGCAGTGCTTTTTTAACTTATTTTCTATCATAACCTATAATTTGTAATACCTTTTACTAATAATAAATTTATAGTTTACAAAAACTGAATTTTTATTAACGAATTTTTATTTTATTTGTAATAAATTTACATTTTTATAATAAATTAATATTTTTCAATAAATTAATATTTCTTAATAAATTAATGAATATAATTACAATGAGTGATAATATTCACAAAATTATTACCATATATTTAATAATTATTTAAATTTAATTTATTTACAAAACGGATATCACCTGTAATACATGTCGAAAACCTTTAATCTATAATATTACATTCAACAAGATCCATGTAACAATCCATTGACTAGCGCTATTTCTTTTTTTTTCCCATATGATCAGACTTTAATTATATATTTATGGCCGTGCAACTTCACCTCACAAAAAATATAGTCTAAAACATAAAGCAAATAGTGAAGAGCAAGTCCTTGCATATATATATATATATATAATTATTTTATTTTTATTTTTATATTAATTAATAAAAATAAAATAATAAATAAGGTAGTAAATTCGATTTATATAAAAAAAATATCTTAAATTAATATAATTTGGTAAAAAACAAAACAATTAATATATTTGACAACATAGACTAGCTTGGCTTACACTTTTGAGTTGTGAATTGAAGGTTCAGTTACATGTCTCCATCTCTTATTAATTTCTCTCTATCAATGAACATCAAATTTTTTAATGGTTTTCAATTCTATTTCTCCAAATGCCTTTCATTTATGTTTGACTTTTATAAAAAAATCTCCATGCTATTATCTTTAGGATTGATCTTTATGATTTTTTTTGTCTTTTTCATTCAATATCATATAATTTAAAAACTACAGTCCACCCATTAAAAATTGAAATTTTCTTTTATAAATATATTGTATTTTAATGTTTTAAAAATATCTTTTATAAAAATTGCGTATTAAATTTATAAATATTTATTTTTACTATAAATTTTTGAATATAAATATAGTAATTGAGCTAATTTCAATTTATAGTTTACTAATCGAGCATTGATGAATAAGTGTCAGCGGCAAACAATTAATGAATGGATAAGAATTAATTAATTAATGACATGTCAAATGTAATTTAAATTAATATAAAATGTAAGAACTTTATTTATGATAATATTATATATTTTCTCCATTTTAAAAAATAGATTTATTTTTTATTTTTTGTGGTCTAAAATTATAAGTCATTTTTATTTTTTGAAGTATGATTATTTTGTTCAATTACACATATTAAACTTATTATTATGTTTATTGTACTCTATCTACTTACCCATTTATTTTATTCAATTTATATTAAAAGTGCAAATATTTTATATTAGTTGGAACAAAAAGTATTAAAACAAGTAGTATTTCTCAAATAATTATATTTTAATTTTTGCATTAAAAGAGATAAAATAATTATTTTCAAAATAATAATGAATAAATAATATTTTTATAAAATATTAAATAAAAATTATTAATTTAACTAAACTAATTAACTTTCTTAATATATATAAAAATAAAAATAAAATTATTTCTTTCAGTCGGACGGAATATTTAAATAGTCTCTAAAAAATATATATATTTGCATTGTTGTATATATTAATTTTTCTTGATAATGGAAAATGGTTCCAGTGGGCTGACCGGTGGCTTGCTATATAATTGTTGATGGCCCAATTCTGTCCAATTGGCCAGATTTCTAACAAAGATTTTTACAAAAATAATAATAAAAAACAAGGGGTCTAAATGATTACTAAAATATCAAAAATAGAAAAAATACTAATATTTTTTTCAACGCTAAAAAAATTACAAAAACACAGTTATTTACTCAAAATTTACTATAAAATAAAAAAAATTGAAATTATAAAATATTTATCAAAATTTTAATTAAAATTTACTCAAATTATATCAAATATTTATCAGAAAATGAATAAAAATTGAAATTACACAAGATTTACTATATATTTACCAAAATTTATCAAAAAAATTGCTCAATATTTACCTAAAATCTTCATAAAATTAATAAAAATTGAAGTTATAAAAGGTTTATTAAATATTTACTTAAACTTTACTCAAATTATATTTGATATTTACCCAATCTTTTCAAGAATTACCCAAGATTTATTAAATATTTACTCAAGATTTACTTAAATTATACAAAAAATTTACTCAATTTTTATAAAAAAATTAATAAAAATTAAAATTACACTATATTTACTCAGCATTTACTAAGATTTACTTAAGAATTGTCAAAAATTTAATCGAAATTTACCAAAAATTTATCAAATGTTTACCCAATATTTTCTAAACGATTATCCAATGTTTACCACTAAATGTCTATCAAAGAAATAGAAAAGGTTTGTCCAAAGATTTACCAAATATTTATCCAGAATTTATTCAAAATTTATAAAAAAATCTAGCCAAAGATTTAGCAAAGTAAATAACTTTAATTAAATTAATTAAATACATGTTTAGTAATTAAAGTTTACCTAAATTTTACTTTGATAATTAAGTTAATTAAATATAAATTTATATTTTTTTACTAATTAAATAATTATTAAAAATAAATAAATATATGTATAAAGACAATTTGAAGTCATACAAGTTAAATAAATTCTTAATTCATATTTAAAATATAAAAAATGGTCATTTTTTTCTCAATTAAATGAAAACAAATATGCTAAATATACAATAAATTTAATATTTAAAAAAAGGGATAAAAATAAAAACACAGCGAAATCAATTGTAAAATTGAAAAAAATTTTGAAATGTGAGTGTTATGTAACAACATCCTTTGTTAGAACAAGGAAGCCCAAAAAGTCAATCGGCCTTTCACCTGAAGTCTCCTTAATATTCTTGAAAACTCAATTTTAGTGCTTTTTTAAAAGAGAAAATTTGACAAACTATACGACTTTTAACTTTTTAAAAATATATATATTTTATATTTTTTTCTTTTCATTTTTATTAAACCCACTTTTTAATTTTACTTATTTTTCATTTTTTATTTTCATCTTCATCTTATTCTACCTATCTATCATCTCTCAATCTCCTTTTTTTGCTCTACTTTCCATCATCTCATAGTATTTTTCTTCAAGATTCAACTGAGATACAGATCTAAATATGCAAAGTTCATTTTACCATATAGTGAATTAAAGAGGAAATAATCTTGACTCTTTTATAATAGATCAATTACATAGTAATTGTGCGAATCTTGATTTTTATAAACTTTCTTTTTTAGATCAGAAGAAATTGACTGAGTTTACTATATCAGGTATCTGATGTGACTCATTTTTTTTGGAGGAGATGAAGTCATAATAACACAGCTACATGTAAGAATATTTTTAATTGCATTAATTTTGAGCAAATCATATTTTTAAATTAACGTTGAATTTCAGGGAAAGATGCAACGGATGATTACGAAGACATCGATCACAGTGAATGGGCGAAAGAGTTGATGATCAAGTACTGCATCGGGGACGTTTGATGTAAAGAGTGTTCATTTCCATCTTCCAGTTTTTCTCAATTTAAAGAATTATATCACTTGCTTGTACCATATACTATCATTTTTAACGATATTAGGGGAAAAAAAAATACATTACTAAATTAGATTTCTGGAATTATAGTATAACAAAACAAATGGAAAGTTGCAAACTAAAACACAATTTCCAGTAAAACAAAATTTATACATTAAAGGTATATGTGAAAATGTCATTATAAGCTATATCTTGCCGAAATTTGTGATTATAATCTTTTTAATTCTGATTTTATTTTAAAATGTTTAAATAATTTTAATGATAGTTTAAAAGAATTACAATTAAAAAAGATATATTCAAAATATACCGAAATATTTTTAAAGTATACCGAATTAAAATATACCAATATATAATCAAAATATTTTTAAAATATACCGATATATATCCAATATATTTCTAAGATATATTGAAGTATACTCAAAATATTTTTAAGATATATTGAATGCGAACTTTTTATTAATTTGGAATAAATTTTGAGTGAAGATATTTTTGTAATATTTTAAAGTCATTTTGACAATTTTAAAAGAAAAAAAATTTTAAATATAGATATTTTTATAATATTTTAATAATTTTCCGAAATTTTTAAATTTTCTTTTAAACTAGAGATACATTATATGCATATATAGGGTTACGAGTCCAATTTGAGTACCGCGTTTTCTCCTCCAATTAATTATCAATTTCAACACTTCTCTTATTCTTGACTTAATTTCGGTGAATTTCACATGCGGTACTCTAATTATATAACTTGCTACAATTCAGTATTTGAAAAATTATTTGTAATATAAAAGTACTTAAATTATATAAATCATAACAATTCAATATCTTAAAAATTATTTGTAACACAAAAATATCTCAATTTTTATTTTATAACTAAATAATATTTTCCGTCTTTAACTGTTAGTATCTCTAATATAAGTGTGATATGAAATATTAATATTAGATAAATTTTAATAAAAATAAAATTATCAATAATATTTACATCAATTAAATTTCAATTTTGCCAAAAAGGTATTATAACTAATTTTGTTTTTATTAAAATTTGTCTGAATATTTCATCTCATACTTATGTTAGAGAGACTAAAGGGGTATTTGGAAGTACAGTTAAGTGTTCCAAAAATATGTTTTGAATTTTTTAATTTAATTGACTAATTTTTTATGATTTTTTTTTTCAAATTTGTTTCTGGAAAAAACATATATTTATATATGTATACCAAAAACAGTTTTCAAAACTCAAAAAAATTAAAAATACAAACAAAAAAAAATTCGAAAAGTGTTTTTTCCAAATATAATACTAAACGAATCCTAATAGCTGAAGATAAAAGTATTATTTAATTACAAAATAAAAGTTGAAATACTTTTGTATTACAAATAATTTTTAAAGTACTGAATTGTTATAATTTATATCATTGAAATACATTTATATTACAAATAATTTTTATAGTACTGAATTGTTACAGTTTATATAATTAAAATAGCATTGGCGAAATTTAGCCCTTAATTTTGAATATGATGATGAACTGCCCAATTTAGTAGCTACACAAATAATCATTAATTCCATCAATAATGGAGCTATAATAAAATAATAATATACATCCATTCTACTCCCTAATTATATAAAAATAAAATACATCAAAAATCATGAAAAAGAGTAGTTTAAAATAACGATTACACATAAACTATAATCCAATTATCAACACTACGAGTAATCAAATAATCATAAAAATAAAAAATAAAAAAATTGAAATAAATAATCATCTCTAGAATGAAAAGTTATGTTTCAATACTCAGACTCTATAGAAAATGTACCAAAAAAAAATCACCTTTATATATATATATGTATATATATAATCCTGTTGTAATTGTCTATTTTCGATATTTGTCTTTAGATTTTTTTTTTTTCAAATTACATTTTATATTTCGTTTTTCATTCTTTTTACCCCTTATTATAATTAAAAAAAATGATGCATTCAATTACCATGATACGGGATATATCGGAAAGTACAATATGGAAAATTATATGATAAAAAATTGAATTTATAAAGTAAATAAAAAATGAAATATAAATAACAATTTAGACTTAAAAAAAAGGTGAAAGGAATAAAATATTGAAGGTAAACAATTATAAAGGACCAAGTATGTCTCGTACCTTTATCAAAAACCCATTTTATTTCCTTTTTGAAAACCTCCCCACTCTCAAGGGTTTGCAGAATTGGAAATGTGGATAGAGCTGTGATATCATTCATGTTAAGCATAAAATTTAGGATTGAATCTAGCAGAACAAGAAGATTCCTAGTTGGAAGAAAAACAGTGTATTGGTCAATGAAAATGAGCTTGAAAGGTGTGCTTTTTTCCTTTGAGAAAGTTCAACCATGTTGGTCTGCAATTCGAAACGTACGTACCCCACTAGGAAACAAGAAGCAGCACACGTATTGTAGGGTTTCCATCTTTAAAGAACTGTAGCCACTGAAGCATACGTCTCTCTGGCTCAAAATTCTTTGGACGTGACCTTCATACCAAAGGTCAAAGTTTTTCCTTTTTTAAAAAATGGAAAGGACAACCATGATAGTTGACTTCTAAAACAAATAAATTAATAAACTCAAAAAGTGTATTTTATATATGGTAGTGAGACAAAATATTTTATTTATTTTTTAATAGAAATATCTGGTGCAAATCTAAATTATTAAATAGTTGAAATAAAATAAATAACGATCAAATTAACAACCATTAATTTTTGAAAAAAAAACTACCTTTTTATCTTCTGAAATTTAACACATAATATATTAATATCTTTTTTAAATTTAAAAATTATATACTATTTGTCCCTTATTATATTATACTAATATATTATTTTATTATATTTTTTTATTAGAAATACATTTGATTGCAGTGATATAACAAATAAAAAATTAATATTTATTTTATAAAATTTAATTTATTATATTAGTATTTATTGAGATTTGATCTATTATATTAATATTTTTTGAATAAAAGATAATATTTTTTATAACTATCAGTAATATCTTAAAATTTAACAGAAAAACTATATAGTATAATAAAGATAAAATAAATAAAGTAAATAATATAATTTTTAAATTTTAAGAAAATAATAGTATAATAGGACAAATTTCAAAAATCAAATAATAATTTTTTCTTAATTTTTTTTTTACTAGTTTGTCCAAATGGATTGCATAAACCCAAATGACCTGTTTTTCTTCGTTTTTAATTGGAATTTATTAATATAAATATCATTTATCTCTTTTTCACTCTTTCTATTTTTTATAGCCTCCATAAATATTAATAACTTTTTTAAAAATAAAAAAAAATAAAGTGCGTAGATGAAAATTCTATTTTTGGTCCCACGTTTCTTCTCAATAAGCGACAAAAAGTTAAATCTTTTTTTGTCTTTTTATTACTATTTAAATAATACTTTTTTTATAGGGAATTTTGCTAGCCAGCTAAAAAAATCTGAAAAAGTTTTAATACTCTATAATTTAACAAACTTAATTATTCTCTTCCCTCTTAATTATTTATTTGACAACTTGTTGGGACTTGAGATTCCATTTCGCCAAAATCCCTTGCTCCCTTATAACCACATATACTCAATTCTTTTTTCTTTTTTTTTTTTTAATTATACAGATTTTATAACCAAAAGTTAATAATATTTAATATGTTATAAATTGCTCCCTCAATTTTATTAATCAATTAGGTTTACTTAATTAATTGAATTTTGATATAACCAAATTAGATTTAATTAATTAATTTCTATTTAGCCAATTCAAATTCAATTTAGGTTCAACTTAATAGATTTATATTGAATTAATTAGCTATATTACAATTGAAAAAAATTAAAATTTGAACAAATAACTTCAATTTAATTGATTAATTTAACTTCAATCTAAATATTGATTAATATAAATAGTATTTTTCATTTCAATAGCATAGAGGACCCGTTTTTTTATACAAATTGTAAAAAAAATTAATTTGATTAAGATTATATACTTTTTTTCGTTGTACATTTTTAAATTGACTATAATTTTGAAATATAATAAAAAAGAAAGTAAGCCTATTTTTTAGAACAAAAAGAAATTAATAAATTTTAAGTCAATGTGATATTAGAATGATAGTATTATAGTAGCTTAAACTGAATTGCAAGTGATTAAATTAAAAAAAAAATTGAACTCCAATTTAATCTAATTTTAAATTTAATAAAATGAAGTTCAATTTAAGCT